>CABFWB010008661.1:0-16713 GCA_902151455.1 Timema bartmani
CCCTACCATTACACATTAGCGTAAGTGCGTACAACCCGAACGGTTAGTAAGACGCGGTGCTAATAATAATAATAATATAATATTTGAATAGACTTAGTGTATCATGGTCCTGCTTTAACTTGATCATTTGTAATTTTATCCACTTGCCCGTATATCCAGATATTTGTTCCGCAACAACAGTCGAATGCGTGGGCAAATTTAAATGAAATTTGGCAAGGACATTCTTTGAGCCTAGGCCGAACGACGCATATACATAGTTTTACAATCTTGGTATCAGTTTTAATATGATAGCCACTCAAATGGTTTTTAGTTTCATATTAAATTATTTGAATTTGGAGTTATAAGGAATTGATTGGATACCTAGGAGGTATTTAAAAAATGTATTTCATATATTGTGAGACTGACGTCTTAAACTACGTTTACAACAGTTATTTTCTATGTATATAATGAACTCTAGAAAGAAAAAATAGGTCAAACACATTAAATTTGGTATTTACCCCCTCTCTCACACCAAATCAACACTTCATAAATAAATTAGCACATTTTCATGGCCACATAAATATCTTGAGAATCTTATGAAATAAATATTATTCTTAGTTTAAGTAGGTCTAGGTTTACAGCCCTATATTATTTATTAGGTGTTGACTGAGCCACTTCAAGAATGTTTACGGACAGTGAAGAATTAACAAGAAACTATCTCGCAGGTAGCGATTGAAATGTTTACACATCCTGAACAGAATATCTTCTAGTCTGGTTTGCTTGTGAGTGGTAGGCGTGGGTTCGAACTCTAGCCAAATATACTTAAGGTGGGTCTTTACTATTAGTTTAAAAAATGCAGATATATTTCCTATAAATTATAGCTCATTCATTCCTAAGCCAGTAGTTTGATTAAAGGCGCGGTTAAAGGTCTAAGGTAATAAGACACGGAACAAAAAATAAATAAAACTAGGTTGGACGTGTATTGAAGCTCAGTGGGAGAAAAATAGTTCAAAAGAGCACAAAGATTACAATACAATAACTAAAGTTAAATGATGGAAGAAAATTGGCTCGGCTTAGTGGCCTAGTAATGGTAAAGGAGTTTATTTAAATCAATAAGAATAATTATTGTTTCTTTTCCCAGTGATGAATATGAATTATATTATTTATTTGAAGGCTTTGTTTTAGGGACATGTTTTTATTATGATTATTATAATTGTTTATATATAGGGTAATCTAGGTAGCTAATGGAGATGCCTTGGTAGCTGATATATTACCTAAGAGATGTTGAGTTTTGGTTGAATATTGAATAAATATTTAACAGTTTACAAATTTGTTTACTGGAATGAACATAAAACTATTTCCTATGACCTTAAACATATAAAAACTTGTAAACATAGTTTAAAAGTTGAAATTTTCCAATCTGAAAAGTCCAAATATCCACATACTATATCGGTAAATTATTAATACCTAAATGCCGAGGAAAGGTAGCTGGTAAAGTAACATCTAGTGGATATTTGTGAATATAATGATGTAATTTAATGAGGGGCTACGAAACAAATTTTATTGTTACCTGTATTTTCTTCCTTAGGTTTTCCATCCTACGGCCAAAGCTCCAGCAAGGAACGTTATAAACCAACTTGATTTCTGGAGTTTATTAGTTTACTATCGACAATTCTAAAGTCCTAAGCCTATCAGATAGAATCACAGGAAGAAAGTATAAAATTAATACATTGATAGATTATTTATAAGAAACCACCCATACTGCACCAAGTATCGGAGATACAGGACGTTTCTCGCGTCTGCGATCAGACTGGTTTCCACAGTTTGTTATGTGGCCAGTATTCTTCAAGGCGACTGCGACTATTGACCAGATTGCGTGTCCGGCGTCTCTACATTGCTCCGAGAGCAGAATGGACGCAGACAAACCACCGATCAAACGTGTGTTTTAGTTGAGTTGTATTTAGTTTTGTGTTTGATTAGGCTGGTTTTGAAAATGTTTCCTGATTTCTCCTTAGAAGTGGATGAAAATTTAATTGTAGAGGTGGCAAAGTACCCCTCAATTTTGACATATCTTCGCTTGTGTACTGGGACCGACATGTGAAGGACAACACATGGAAAGAGATCTCAGGAATAGTCGGTTGATCAAATTAGTATTTTTTATCCACACTATTCCAAAATAACAAAATAACATGTAACATTAAATAAAACACAATTGAAAAACTCTGATAACTGAGGAACGATCTGTACGTTACATATAATTACCCACGACTGGCGACCAAGAAACGCATCTAAGGAAAGACTGAATCCTGCTTCTGCAACTCACCAACCCACGTCTGCGATCGCAGACGCGAGACACGAGTCGCGCCGAGGGAATCCTACCATCTGTTTAGCAAAAATGAGGCTAGAGAAATATAGGCTTAAGTGAAAAATGATCCTCAGCACTGGACCAATTCTGAATGGCTATCTGATAAAGGATTGGCACATAAAACCAAAGGTCCCGGGCTCAATTTTTGTGTATAGGTGTCATTTTTCAAATTTAAGGATAATATGAAAAATACATATTACTCTAACATGCAAAAAATATATTTCACTTGAAATAAATTTTGTTATTATTACTTTCATAATCTTCATCTTTTACAATTATGTTGATATCATTATAATTTATTATTTAACACATATTTCTTCCACTTTACAATCCACTGGCATCTTAGAGAATGTCATTAATAACTTCTTTACACCAAGACCACAATGCTTTTACTTTCTCCATTTTTATGAGTGTTTCTTTACAACCCAACTTTGTTAAGAGTTTAGCCATGCTCTTTCCCTCTGTAAAGTCCTCCCTCTTTATTCATTACTCCCCTCTCTCTCTCTCTCACTCAGCTCTCTAGCTATAGTCGTAAACAGACAAGAACCCCCTTAAATGTTTCACTTTCAACACAGTTGTGGGAATCCTCATTGTTTTTCTGTCCAAACTATAGAAATAATTACTTGCACACATTTAAAATTTTAAATAATATGCTTACAATAAATTGGTTCTAAATTTGGAGTTAATCTATCTTTAGATAGAAAATACATATATTTGAGTGTTATCGTACACTATTTAAGTACAAAAAGAGTACCTTTGTTTAATATTAGATTAATATTAACCGGTGAAAGCTTGGACTTAACGCCAATCCAGTCTATTCTGGCTGGCTGTGATAGGGAGGTTGGGATTTCACTCTTGACTGGGTGTACTAAAGGAAGTTTTCATTAAATGTATTCCCACTTTCTATACACTCAAATGTGGGTACACTTCTCTAGCCTTACACTATTTTGTTCATTTTTTAGCACCGCATCTTACTCCCCATTTAAGTTATACTCTTATGCACTAATTATACTAATGAGCTAGAGATGAGTAAGGTTGGATTTAGGGTAAGTGTTCCCGCATTTTCGTGGAGAGAGAGAGAGAGAGAGTGGAAAACCATTTATAAAACACCACTACCACCAGTACATCCGATCGGGTTCTAACCATCATCTCCCCGTTTTAGGCAATCTAGTATATTTCGAGAATAGTGTCTTAGACTATGCGGCCACCAGAGTGGGTGGAAGTAAAATTAATGTGGATAGTCCAAATGGATTGTAAAAAAATAGTGGAATTTAAAAATGGTAGCTTGAGAATATTAAAAGAGTTATTAATTCTAAGAGGAATTCGAACATTGCTATACGAGCTCCATGCCCTCCAATGCTACATGACATTTACATGTTTATGATAAGAACACCGATGTTCCAAGAAACCGTTCCTTCAGTCGATCATTCTTACATTCAAATACCAGATTTTAATGGTGATTAATCGAGCTGTCATCTGTAATCTGTTGATAAGTCACACTTATTTATATGAGACTATTTTTTTAAAGAAGAGAACCAATATTACGCTAAGTCTACGCTTAACACATATCCTATAAGAGATTCACTCTTAGGTCAAGGGAGTGGTAATGTATCTGAGAAGAAATGCACTCAAATTAACAAGGAGGAGGGGATTGAAAAAATATCCCAGTAAATAATAAGAAGTGGAAAATCAGCCCAAGTCCATTCAGCAAGACTCGAACGTTTACCTCCCAGTCATTGGTATTACAATTGGTTATGATCCAGACTCCTTAGACTGTGTGGCCACTGGTGCACCTAATTGTTTGTTCAAACGTGACTTATTCATCCGCTACTCTTATATAATTACTTGTGACATGGTCTGGTTTACTACATGCGTGTAATGTACAAGTATCATGAATAGTTAATGTTTATGACGTATCCGAACTCAGAATAGCGTGGACTTCACACAAAGTAAAAACAACAAATCTATGAAATTAGATAATCAACCAGAAGAAGTCAAACCTTAGTCATGCACTCAGACAAACTTAAAAAAAAAAGAAATACTTCTTATTTTGCCACTTCATCCCACTACACGATCGGGCTATAAGCATATATTGTACTGATTAATCTGTCGACCTCAATGTTCTTGGGGTAAAGTTGTCGCTTTAGGACCCGATGATCGTGAGTTCAAACCCAACTGGATTCAACGGGATTGTTATTGGATGTAAAAATCCTTAGCACTACATCCTTCGGAGAGTAAGTAAAGCCGTTGGTACCATGTCGATTGTGGCGTATAAAAGAAACCTGAAAGGTATTTGAAAACACTTTTCCCTGCTAAATAGGCCCTTTTCACTCTTGATTAAAGAAGTTCTCATGTGCTAATATAATTAGTCGGTTCAGAAAGTGTACGTTAAATACTTCTAATAAATGAAGGGAAAAACTAATTATGCTAGCGAGTTTAATAAGAAAGGTTGAATTTAATATAGTGTAACCTTATTGACGTACAGGGAGTTTGGGAAACTGTTTAATAAAGATAACCGTTAGTACATACTACCGGGATTGGGACCCCAATCCCTTCGTAATCAACAGTTCAGTCCATTACGACACCTTAGTGCCTGGCCCTAGAACATTCAACCACCAGAATGACTTCAGAGTGAGATACTATCTAAAAAAAAAGTTACGGTCTTTAATCATAAAATAGAAACATTTACAAAAAACTCTTAAGATTTGTGAAACGAAATGATATACATTGTTGCAAAATCACTCCACCAAAGAGTATGAATGAAAGTATACACAATTTAACAGGACCATTAAGAAAAGAAGAACATCTCTCTACACCAAAGAGCATTACAATCTTCTTCTTCTTCTTCTTGTTATTATTATTATTATTATTATTATTATTATTATTATTATCATCAGCAGCGCGTCTTACTACCCGTTCGGATTGTATGCACTTACGCTAATGTATAATGGTAGGGTAATTGTGAGATGAATTGAAGGACCTACAGTTTAACGTGGGATCCGAACCACGGTATAGGCCTGGCATTCCACACATTCACAAGTTGTGATTAATACACGTCTTGTCAGAGGTGAAGGAAGGGTTTAGCATTTAGATAAATCTGTGCTGGGACCGAGGATTGAACCCCGGATCCTCAGCACAGAAGTCTGACACCTTACCTCTAGACCACCAGGTCACCAGTATTACAATCAATTTCATTCTAAGACTTGAAAAAAATGTTTATATAAATATTGGCTTAGCTCAGAAACTGTTGATTTTATAAAAATATATTTCAAACAAAAGAGTTTTAAATTTAATAGAACTACATCTTTACAGTGATAAATTATTTCATATCGTAAATAGTGGCGTAGATATTATCAAAATTGAAAATTTCTACAAATGTATAATATCCTCAAAATCATTTTAATATCAAAATTAAAACCGAACTTTTTTGTTTGTAATGTTAAACACTGTCTAGTTACAAAATGTATTGTGTGTTACAAAAGTTATTGTAGATTTTGATAAAATCGACTTTTTCTCATTTTACCCTACAGTAAACTACCCTTAATTTTAGGGCTGTATATCCAATTCCAAAAATTCTTTGGGGGAACCTTATGAAAATTCTATGTAAAAGGTTTCATCCCTATCGGTAAAATGGTTTAGGCTCTAGGCCAAGATACAAACAGACGGAATCGCAATAAACACTTTTTCGATTTCAGGAGGTCATGAAACGTCGAAATTCATCAAAATCTCAAGTGGGATTTTTTTTAACGATCATAATATTTATCTCTTTGAGGCGTTGAGAGAAAGACATACACTACGGCTGGCTTCCTTATTTTGAGATACATTGGGGAGGGGGTAGGATATCTTTAAACCAGTTTGCCAATAATATTTTGGACTTAAGGCTTTGTTTCTTCGAAGAAAACCTTATTCCTTAAAAAAAAAGCTTCAAGACTTAGTTGAAAAACTCTGCTCACTTCTTCTCCTTGTAAAAACACAAAATACTGAGAAAATATATTTTTAGTGCCCTAAATAAATTACTTTATGAAGTCACAAAAAGTCCAAAACAAGTGATTGCATTTTTACCAAATAAACAAAAAACTTACCTCTTCAGTGGCCGCATAGTCGAATAGACTGGATCGCCAATGTCGAGGAGATATAGGGGTTCGAATCCAGGACGGATGTATTAAGATTTTTTTCCTAGATAGTTTGACAATCTGCCTTAATTCAAATGCGAGTATAATTTCTATAAATTCTACCGTCCTCATCCCTAACACACTAGCGTAATCAGTAGGAGAAGATAGCCTTAAATAGGATACCTGGATAAAACGGCATTTCTTACAAACGCTAATGATTCTTACTTAATGAAGGATATTAAATTACAATTTATTTAGAATTATCATTTATCCTCTGTGAATTTTTAACGCACACAGTGGATATTAATAAACTTAACAAATAAAAGTGAAAAGTTTTTTTTTGTTTGTTTTAGCATTGCGTCCTACTAACCGTTCAGGTTATACGCTTACGGGTTGTTTAGTTAAATATATTCGGTTTTCTCCTTCACTGTAAAAAAACTATTAATTTGCATCACATTACCTGTTTAGGTTATAGGTATATGTACTAATTACGCTAGTGAGTTAAGAAGGAGGAAGGTTGAATTTAGAGGAAGTTTATCCGGATTTGTGTGAAGGGAAAGTGTAAAACAGTTTTGAAAAAACCACCCCCAGTACACGTGGCCGGGATTCGAATCTCGATTTACCTGTCATCTGAAATCTATTACAACATGAGATTGACGCCTTAAACTATGCTGCCACCGAAGCAAGTACCAAACATATTAAAGAGTAAGTAATTTTTCACTGTAACCTTGAATAGTGTTACTTCAAGTGCACTAAAATATGTTTCTGTCATAAATTAACTATACACACTTGTTTTATATATGTTTATTATTATGTTATTTCAAAAGTTGTGATTTAGGGTATACTGCTAAGGGTAATGTGATACAGTGTGTAATTTTACCCTAAATAATGTCTTAATTATTTTAGTCAGTACTGTGGTAAAATTATACTTACGATTAGGACTAATAACGAAACAAACTTTCTGGGATATTCCAAAACTTAAAAGTGGTACGTCACTTAAGGCTATCTTTCCCTATATTATAAGTTACAACTCGAACGGGTAGTAAAACTTGGTGCTAAAAATATAAACAAAAATGGAGCTATATCCTAGGAAGTTATAGAAATGCGAAAAGGGACTTGACATACATTATCCACAGCATGCATCTCCCTACCCACTCGGACTCAAGGGAGAAAGTGTGGATATGGTGGTATTTAGAAGAAATGTTCCCAAATTTTCGTGAAAAGAGTGTGATAAATTGTTTTTGAAAACAATCTCCTCAGCTGGTACAATTTTTAAGACTATCATCAGCAAACCAAACAAGACCTAAAATTTGTTTCAAAAAAAAGAATGACTATATATCTATCGGCTTATGTATTCAAATAGATCAATTAACACTAATTATTATGTTTTACATGTGATTAAATAAAATGTTTTTGATTTATATAAGAGTTGTGGATTGTCTCGTATAGAAATTTATCCAGCATCAAAGGATAAAATATATTTTTCTTTAAAGACGTGCCACAGGCGAGGTTATATGACTAACTCCTTGAAGGTATGCCACACGCGAGGTTAAACGATTATCTTCTTAAATGTCTGCCACAATCAAAGTTAAAAGTTATATCCTTAAATGTGTGTTGCACTTAGGTTAAAGTAATTAGCTCATTAAATTTCTGCCCCAAATTAATTAAAAAAGTTAGATCCTTAAATGTCTGCTGAACTAAATGTTAAACGGCCTCAAGAGGCCTTTGAAGGGTTAATCGCGTAAGACTGAAATTTAAGGTGTTATATATATATATATATAAAACACTGAAATTTAAGGTGTTATATATATATATATAAAACACCTTAAATTTCAGTCTTACGCGATTAACCCTTCAAAGGCCTCTTGAGGCTAAGGCTGGCAGAGTTCAGTAAACACTTATTCGTGCTAGCAATGATTTAACACCTATCAAAAGACTACCTGGGGAAAATGTAGTACCATGGTACAGTATCACCATGAAACTGAGTCCGATAAGCATTTATCATGGTGAAATGAGAGTATACCACAAGGGGTTTGGCAGGGGTGACATTTCTGTACACTAAAAAGTTAATAATAAAAAGGTTAACATTTTATAAATGCTTACACTCATATTATATTATTTTAATGGTTTTATTTTTTATTAGTTTGTAATGCCATGGTAATAGCAATGGCTACTAGTCAATCTTCTCAACCACATAGTGATAGCAATAGCTACTAGTCAGTCTTCTTGACCACATGGTGATAGCAATGGCTACTAGTCAATCTTCTCATACATGGTGATAGCAATATATACTAGTCAGTCTTCTCTCCACATAGTGATAATAATAGCTACTAGTCAGTCTTCTCTCCACATAGTGATAACAATAGCTACTAGTCAGTCTTCTCTCCCCATGGTGATAGCAATAGCTACTAGTCAGTCTTCTCGACCACATAGTGATTACAATAGCTACTAGTCAGTCTTCTCTCCCCATGGTGATAGCAATGGCTACTAGTCAGTCTTCTCTCCACATAGTGATAATAATAGCTACTAGTCAGTCTTCTCTCCCCATGGTGATAGCAATAGCTACTAGTCAGTCTTCTCGACCACTATGCCAGATATGTGTTAACGATGAACAATATTGAAAGTGTACCCACACTATCATGGAAAGAATAGTGTAAGAACGCCTTTATACAAGCCTGGCTGGGAACTAAGCCACAATCTTAGCAAGTTAGACGTTTTAGGCAAGTCTATGTACAGAGGAAATGAGCCCTCATTAATTTTGTAAATATAGAAGTATAATCCTTTTAGTAAAGGTACGGAAGGGCATTGCCTTGACAGAGAATGGTAGAGAGACATGAAGGTAATCAACGATAAAAGGAGGTATATATAAGAAGAAATAAAGCTTCATTTTTGGAGAGGTATAGAAGAGTATTATCTGGATAGAGAATGGAAGAGATCTAGAGAAAGGGGTAGAAAAAGGAGATGTAAAATAATCAGTATGGAAGAAGAAGGGAAAGACAAAAAGTTAATTGAGGAGAAGCTGGCCTGTCCACCGTTCTTAGCCTGACGGATACAAACACACCCTAATTAATCCACCGTAAGATTAGTCCTGCCTTACCCCCCATCGTATCACCCCTTCTCCTTTTCTCGAGATCCCACGGAATGGTACGACAACTTCTCTACTACTTATAAATATTTATTTCTATATAATTACATATATTTATTTGAATTATTATAAGCTATGTTATAAATACATTTAACTAATATATATATAATAGCTAATATATATTACCCTAACTCTATATATATATGGAGTAAGGGTAATACTTAGAAATAATAGCTAATATATATATATATATATATATTAATTAGTTAAATGTATTTATAACATAGCTTATACCAGTAACTCTCTCTCTCTCTCTCTCTCTCTCTATATATATATGAGGTAAAGATAACATTTACAAATATAAAATAGCTAGAAAATATATAGGTATATTAGTTAATGTATTTTTAACAATAATAATAGTTCACATAAATATACATAAATTTATATATACTTATAAATATACGTTTATTATTTATATATAGATATATATTTATATAAATGTATGTATATTTATGTGAATTATTATTATTAGGTGTTATAAATATATATAACTAATTGACCTATATATTTTTTAGCTATTATATTTGTAAATCTTATCTTTACCCCATATACTTATAAATATTTTTTTTATTTATATCTAATTATATATAAATAAAAAATATATATTTATAAGTAGTAGAGAAGTTGTCGTACCAGTCCGTGGGATCTCAAGTAAAGGAGAAGAAGGAGTGATACGATAGGGATATATATATATATATAATTAATGTCTATATTGCAGCTTCCCTTGGGTTTTATGAACTTGATGCTTTTGTTTTGAAACTCATAATTGGTTCAAACTTTGAAAATGAAAGACTAGAGTCATTTATATTCATTAATTATTCAGTACTTATTTTAATATTTAATAACAATTTGTACAATAACTGTGAAGGTTGATTAACATAATCTACATATTCCTTTCTAATACAAACTATACACTCAGACAGGCAATTCAATGAAGGCACAAAATAAAGAATAAAAACTCTATTTTGATTTGGCCTTTCTTACTATATTAATAGGCCTATAATTTTGAGTTCATTAAAAATCCCTTTTTTCTTATAAAATAAAATTAAGGGTAGGTAAAATATGTGTACGTTAAAATTTCTTGTCAGAGATTAGTTTCTACACTGATTTTGGTAGGAGTGTTTGTCTGAAAGGTCAATTTTCATACCAAAATCCTGCTATATCATTAGGATATGGTAGGAAAAGGCCCTTTTAAGCGGTCCCCACACAAATCAGTGTATAGCTTAGTAAGCACATATGACTCATCCTGAGTTCATCTCAGCCCCCATTATATGGGTAAAGTAGACAACATAACATGATCTATACGACCTGCATCGGTGTTAACGTGATCCAGACGGCGAGCTTAAATAGTCTAGTTTGCCAGTAACAGAGAGACTAAGGTTTGAGTCCAGGCCAGGACCTCTAGGAGAAAGGGTGGGGGGGAGGGGATTGAGAGATTAAAAAAAATTGATGTATCTCTTAAATCAGCAGACACAGAGCTTTAAAATTTAAAATAAATATTTCTTTCTAAATTTGAATGATACATTTTTAAAGAATTTTCAAATTACATTCCCTATAGGGATGGAGAGGGGCAGAAAGGGGTGGGGAAATTTCCTATCCACCGAAATCGATGAAATTAATATCTTGTGATTGTTTGGGTCACAGAATACGAATATGTTTTTTTTTTGGTATGGTATTCACAAAAAGGGTCCCAAAGTCTATTGGAAAAAAGAGTGTGGGATTTCAAAACTTCCTAAACAATATTATAATTATAAATTACTACTTTTCAGTGTGGTAGGAAATGGAAACTTGGCAGACAGCTAAAAGGACTACTCCAAATAATTAAAACAACTTGAACGTTTTTAATTTTTAAGTGGGACCCCAAGAAATAGGGTAAGGGTGGCTGTAAAAAGAAAAAAACTTTTAGATGTGGAAGAAAATTTAAATGTGGCTGTCAGGTAGAAAGACATCTCCTGATAACCGATAGCCAAAGCCAAATCAAACTTAAGATGGGAAATTCCTGAATTGTAGGTAGAAAAAATAGGGGTGAGGGGTTACACATTCCAAAACTAATAGAAACAACAAATTCCCAGTGTAATAGAAAACTAAAATGTGGGAGTAAAGTAGAGGAACCACGCCAAATAACCATAAGGGTTCGAATATTTTAAATTGTATATGGGACCTTGGGAGAGTGGGGGTATAAAAATTGTAAAAAAACTTTTAGGTGTTATAGAAAATTTAAATTTGTGAAGCACAGAAAAATAGCCCTCAAGATAAACAAATAAATCCTAAAATTTGAAATTTCAAAGTGGGAATTGAAATAATGCGGGGGGCGGGGAGCTTAATGTTTCCAAAACTAATACATTCAACTAATTCTTTGTATCGTAGAAAACTGAAATTCGCTAAGCAGGAATTTTATTTATTTATTTACATTATTTATCCCGATTCCTAGCATGTAGCTCGAGACCTAGATCTACATCTTGAATTAACATTACATCTTTTAGCTATGTTCTTTTTTTTTAATACAATAATAAATTTAGAATAAGCACCTAAATCTAAAAGTCTCATTTGTCCTCCTTTCCTATACCTAACCTACTAGTTGGTCCGCCCCGGGTATATTACGCCCCCGGTACCCTGCCCCACTGGGTGTCCCACCAGCACTCTGGATCTAATAGTCCCCAGATCGGCGAGAGCGCCAGCGGGGGCGGGCATCCCCCTCTCCGTCACCTGGGGTATAAGAACCACTTCAAATAAACATAAAAATCTGAAAATTTTAAGCTTTAAAATGGAATTCCTTGAAATGGTGCTGTGGGGAGTTATGGCCAGAAAAGCTTTTTAGATGGAGTAGAGAAGATAGAGTAGAGTGAGTAGGAAAAAGGAGTTTGTAGGTTTCAAAATTTACAAAATTATTAGAAGCAGCTACTAGTCAATGTGGTAGAAAACAGAAATTCGGCAGGCTGGTAAAGTTTCCACTCCAAATAACTATAAAAGTCTGTAAATGTTATATGTTTAAAATGGGATTCCAAGAAATAAGGGGGGAAATGGATGTTCAAAAACTTGTAGGTGTGGTAGAAAATCTAAATTTGGGAGGAAGATAGAATTACAACTTTAGATAAACCAAATATATCTTTAAACTTAAGATTCCTAAGTGGGGGTTAGAGAAATAAGTGAGAGGGACAATGGTGGGGATAAAATGTCCAAAACTTTAAGAATAAACCACTTCTCACATTATTAGACGATTGATATTTGTCAGGCTGGTATAAGGACAACCAAAAACTATACAGCTCTGAATTATTAAATTTCAAAATGAAGGAATGGAAAATGAGGAAGATAGGTCCACCTCAAAATTTCCAAAACTAATATAAAAACACCTTTGTGGAGGTAGAAAATAGAAATTCGGCACGTAGGCTAATGGACTTTCCCGGATAGCCGAATGACGTCCGAACATTATGATATTCCAACAGATAATGTAGAACAATATTTTCGATTTGGTTAAGTTGAAATTTGGTAGGCACGTAAGTAAGCCATATAAAATAGCCAAATAAATCTTGGAATTTCAAATTGGGAAAATGAGAATTGAAGAAGGGCGTCAATGGGGAGTGGAATGGGGGAGTTAGTGGTAGTAGAGGTAGTTAGAAACTCGAATTTAAAATTTCTTCCATGCCAAAAATTAAACACGTTGGTAAAAGGACCACCCCACATAGCCATAAACGTTGGAGGTTTTGAATTTAAAAACAAGTGATGGGGAATGGTGGGGGTAGGGAGGTTAGTTGGAGAGGGCTAGTGGGATGCCTTAAATATTTCTTAAACTGATAAAAAACCTTTTAAATGGAGAAAAACTTAAATTTTCTAAAGTTAGACGAAAAAGTCTAAAAACAAAAGAAAAAAAGAATTTAAGATTATCTTAATTAAATGGAATCCACTTGTATTGCGAATACATTGCTAAAATTAGAAGGATAGACTCGAGCCTATCTATGACTTAACAATTTAAATAAACAAATTCTGGTGACATAGCTTGAGGTCCATTATTCACTTTGGGAAATTATGATGCTCAATATTTTTAATAGGTTTCCATAATAAATTTTATTTTTTATTATTTTATGCTCTTTGGTGAAATGTGATTATATTTTTCTAACATGTTTCTTTAACACTGTTTATCACTTCGTTGCATTTATATTATAATCGTACTTGGGTAAATATTGCTTTGACAATGGATTACGTTTGTTAGTGCAATAAGTTTCTGGGAAAAATAATATTTTCTTTATGAATAAATTTTAAATTTATTAATTACTATAATTTGTTTGTGATTGCCAAAGTTAGCCCCATTGTATTACGAATATGAATATTTGTAGTACCAGTGGGAAGAACAGGTCAAACTACTCTAGTATTTTCTAAAATATATATTATATCAGATCCACTGTACAGGTCTATACAATTTTGATTCGATAGAATTTTATATTGATATCAAAAATATAAAATAAGTTTGTTCTAGGGAGTTATGTGTATGTGTTTGTACACTGTTTCTCCTGAACGGTAGTTTATCTGGATGGACTATGTTAGCTCAACTTATAAAATGGTGAAATACTGTAATCACATAATTAACAATGAAACAATAAATACAGTTTTATTTAGGGAATTCATTTGAATAGCTAAACATTATGTAGTATTGTGATGAAAAGTATTATTTTAGTATATACCAAATGGGCAGTGAGACGCAATTACGGAAAATAATAATTATTTTAAACTAGTCCAAATTGAGTAAAAAAATATTGTACCACTCTTGACATATTAAAAAACTGAATGATCGGATTAGGGTACGTCACAAAGCTACCTCAAAAGAATAAAATATATTTATGAATAAGCTCGTATAATCCCAGTCAGGTGTACTGGGGTGGTTTTGCCAAAATTAATTTCCACTCTCAATTCACGCAAATGTGGGTACTTAATTACTCTATGGAATTAGAATCCTGTAAGATTATTGCCACACTTACAAAAGTACACCACCTTTAAATAACTGGAGCTATCTCTATCCAGTCTAACTCCTTAAACCCTATTCCTATATTGAGCTAGTTCTATCCAGTTTCCCTCATTACACCCTATCCCTATCTTGAGCTAGTTCTATCCAGTCCCCCTCACTACACCCTATTCCTATCTTGAGCTAGTTCTATCCAGTCCACCTCATTACACCCTATTCTTATCTTGAGCTAGTTCTATCCAGATTCCCTCAATACACTCTATTCCTATCTTGAGCTAGCTCTATCCAGTCCACCTAATTACAGCCTATCTATTTCAGGCTCATTCTAATGTTATCCTCCCATATGCGTCTAGGTCTTCCTGATAGTCTTTTCTTGTTGTGTTTGCAAGTCAGTACCCCGAACAAGGTTCCAGAGTCTCCTATTCACACTGCATGTCCTGCCCACCGTAATCTAAGAGAATGAATATTATTCTAACAAGTCCTTGTAATGAGTACAGTTTAGATAATATTTCATCACTATATAACCTCCTCCAATCCCTAGTAGCCTTGTTCCTTTTTGAACCAAATATATTCCTAAGAACACGATTTTTGAAAATCCTACTTTATTTTTGCCATGTTAACTAAGAGATCGCGTTTCAAACCCAGAGAAATCAAGCGATATAATTATGTTTTTTTATATATTGAGTTATACATTCCTTAATAGCAGGTGAAATTTCATCAAATTACTGACTAAGTAGTAGCATTAATTTTCCAATTGTATTTTTCCCCATAATTTTCAATATATTATCCTTATTGATTTAAAAAAATTGCTCTTAAATATTTAAATCCATTAACCCTGTAAAATTAAATGTTGTTAGAAGTATTCTCTAAATTATTGTTCCCAATCTTTGTGATCATATACCAAATCTTTTCAGCGTTCACTTTTAAACCTATTTCCTAACTAGCCTCTAATAAAATGTCTTCATTTCTTAAAACAACTTTCTTACCATTTCCCAACAAAGCTAAACCATATGCGTATCCTAATAGCTGTACTGTACTACTCTCTTGCTTTATTATAATAGCATACTCTAAGTCTGGATTAAAAAGTAATGGGGAAAGCACCTCTCCTTTTTTCAACCCATTATGTATTTCAAAATTATCTGATGAATGACATCCAACCCGTACCCTGCCACGTGTATCAGTCAAACATACCTCAATTATATTCTTTAAATTTAAAAGTTACACCTGGACATGGGAATCGAACCCGGAGAGCTTTGGTACGCCCATGTTTTAACCCCTGAGCTGTCCTTGAATCATCCAGTGCCCACGGTTATTTTTCACTCATATTTTAAGACAGAGTCTGTGATGGACGTGTGTAAATCGTTGGCTACAAATTTATGATCAATTAACATCACGAGCTATCAGATAACGCAGCTATCTTTGACTCGAGAGTGTTTTATGCTGACAATAATACAATGACAACTGTGCGAATGTTCATATCATGATGAATTAAATAGACAATCTATTATATTTGTTAGTTACGACTATAGACGCATCTAGATATCATATCCTTAAATTGTAAAATGATTCCTGGACATGGGATTCAAACGCGGGAACTTTGGCTTAGTACGCTACTTCTCTAACCACTGAGCTATCCAGGAGTCATTCTATGCTCAAGGCCACTATTAGTTCAAAGCTTACTTCTGAGTGTGAGTGTGAATCAGCTTATCCCATACACATATAAATAGATAATATTAGCTATACGTGCAACGTTTAGTCAATTCTACATTTATATGGATACCAATATAATTCTTCGTTTGTATAAGAATAAGCTGGATTTGTTTAAATGGCCGAGATAATGTTAAATACCAGAAAATATATTTTATATGCAGCAACAGTTTACAATACCATAATATACAACGTGTTTCTAAAACATTGCATCAATCTTTGACAGGATACTCCTTGGGTGAAATTAGAATGATTCTCATAAGCAACCTAGGGTCCATCTTCAATATTAAGGGTGGTATACACCCCTAAAGACAGAGCTAAAAAGGACTGTTGTGTGAAATATTATGAAAACTGCTTAGGGTATTACAACAAATCTTTGTATACTACTTATTGAAACCTTGCTCATTAATAAACTAAATGTGCTGTTACCGTTACCCACCCCCATCATGTA
>CABFWB010008663.1:0-11518 GCA_902151455.1 Timema bartmani
ATTACTTTTAGAAAATATCCTAAAATTGGATTGTACAGGTGGTGAAATTATATTAAAAGTAGTATCCAGATCGTACAGTTTACAACACTGCACAAAGCATCCACTTCCTTTTTACTGTACGACTTCTCCAAAATATCTCCAGAGCATAAAGGAACAAGGTTGCTACGAACCTGTTACAGAGACGAGGAGCAAGGTTACTTTGGACCAGTTCCAGCGCTGCCTGTGACAGAGAGACGAGGAACAAGTTTACTCCGGACCTGTTACAGCGTGTATTTGATCTGTGGAGCAGTGACAAAAAGGAACAGTTCCTTTCGTCTGTCAGGAACAGGTTGTGAATGTGACGTCAGAGGAGCAGTGACAAAGGAGCAGGTTGTGATTTCACAATCCATCCCTAAAATGGACATACAGTCAGTCAGGAACAGGCTGTGAATGTGACGTCAGAGGAGCAGTAACAAAGGAGCAGGTTGTGATTTCACAACCTATCCTTACAACCAGGGTTGACAAATTTTTCTTGAGCGATAAAACTCCATAGCACAACTTCCTTGAGAGGGGGATTAAAGCCGTTAGTCCCATGTTGATTGTTGCATGCAAAGAACCCTGGAAGATATGTGAAAATAATGTCTCTGGCAAAATTGGTAGGCCCTTTTGTTCATATAAAATTCTTGTGTGTTGATATCATCAGTCAGTTCAGAAAGTGCAAGTTTAATACCTAAAATAAATAAAATAAAACCCTGACTCTTCGACAGGGTTACCACTAATTTATTACATTGAAATTCCCTGACATTTCCAGGTTTCCTTGACAAAAATATAATAGTTCCAACAACACAATATAATGTGGCAGCGGCAGGAATGAGAAGGTAGCTTAGAATAGATACACACACATTAGCATGGAGAGAATCAAGGCCGTAGCCAGCCAATAATTTCAGGGGTAGTTTGGTGGGCACATCCCCCAATTGCCAGAAGCTAGAAAAAAAATTCTAGACCATAAACATATCTATAAGTTATCTGAAGTGTATTTTTATGGCAACATTACCCCTTAGCAGCCTAAGGCTAGAAAAAATTCAAAATATTAAACACCACTAGAAGCTATCTGAAGTGTTTTTACGGCACCATAATCCCCAAGCAACCAAAGGCTAGGAAAATTTCTAAATATTAAACACTTCTAGAAGCTATCTGAAGTGTTTTTACGGCACCATAACCCCCAAGCAGCCAAAGGCTAGGAAAATTTCTAAATATTAAACACCACTAGAAGCTATCTGAAGTGTTTTTTTATGGTAACATAACCCCCTAACAGCTGAAGGCTAGGCAAATTTCTAAATATTAAATACTTCTAGAAGCTATCTGAAGTGTTTTTTTATGGTAACATAACCCCCTAACAGCTGAAGGCTAGGAAAATTTCTATATATTAAACACCCCTAGAAACTATCTGAAATGTTTTTTTATGGTAACATAGCCCCCTAACAGCTGAAGGCTAGGCAAATTTTTAAATATTAAATACTTCTAGAAGCTATCTGAAGTGTTTTTTTAAGGTAACATAACCCCCTAACAGCTGAAGGCTAGGAAAATTTCTAAATATTAAACACCTGTAGAAGCCCTCTGAAATGCTTTTAATGGTAACACAGCAACCTTATTTGTACTCGTATCTTATTATTATTATCATTATTATTAGCACTGCCTCTTACTACCCGTTCGGGTTATACACACTTATGCTAATGTGTTGGGTGATTGTGAGATGAAGTGGAGGACTTACAGTTTAACGTGGAATCCGAACCACAGTGGAGGCCTGGCACTCCACACATTCACAAGTTGTGATTAATACATGTCTTGTCAGAGGTGAAGGAAGGGTTTGGCAATCAGATAAATCTATGCCGGCACCGAGGATTGAACCTCGGGGCCCCAGCACGGAAGTCCGACACCTTACCCCAAGACCGCCAGGTCACCTTACTTGTATCTTAATTTTGATATTGTTAGAACCATAAATAAAGCCATATAAATTTTGTTCATAAAATTTCGGTGGGGGTGGGGGCTGGGTTGAGGCCCCAAACCCCCCCTGGCTACGACCTTGGAGAGAATGGGTAAACCACCCAAGTGCACCTAACCTGGATTCAACCTTCCTGTCATTACATGCAATGCAAGTAGTCTATGCCCCTACCTCATAATTAATGATAACCATGTTTACTAAAGATAAAAAGCTTAAGGGCCTGGGCCCATCATGAACAAATAAATTTATTTTTTACTTGTTTATTTGAAGCTTTTTTTCTGGAGTATGGATGCAGTGATTTTCACACATTTACACAAAACATTTTATTCCTAGTTGTAAATAATGGTTGGTTGAGGGGCAACGCTTTGGACTTCAAAATAAATACAGTACCCATGTCATTTTAGAATTGAGAAACACTAAAGGAAATCTGTATTTGGGGATGTGCAAAGGGTCACTAAACTGAAAAATCAAATTTGCAACGCTTTTGATGTGTTAAATAAACAATTTTGCTATAACGCCGTAACATAATAATTAATTAAAACACTATTTAAAAAAATTAAGTCACAAATGATATAAAGAATAATAATAAAGCACCGTTTTGTCTATTTTGGAACTAAGAATACAAAAGATCAAATACCCGCATGCGTATTACATGTCATATTGAAGGCTGTGCAGACGCTTACTCACAACTAGAATGGTGACCACGGCGCAAGCGCTGATGTTTACACATGTACAGATGTTCTTGGATTACATAATACCACAATACAGTAATAGCCTTCACTGTGAAGTTCACAAATTACAAACGCAATTTTAAATGATTACTAAGCAGAAAAACATTAATGTAAAAATAGTTTAACACTTTTGAAAATTTGACCTTATATTTTAAAATTCCAGTCATTTTTTTAGGAAATTTGAGAAATTCCCTGATTGTTCCAGGTCAAACCAAATTCCCTGTTTTCCAGATGGGTGGCAGCCCTGTTCGAGTAAGAGCCAGGCTCTATGGTAATTGAATAACAATGATTTTAATATTTTTTCTAAGCAATTTTTTTCAGCAAGGCGTCTTACTACCCGTTTGGGTTGAATGCATGCACATTATATGCTAATGCGTTAGGGATGATAAAGGTGTACTTTAATAGAAGAAGTGTACCCAAATTTGCATGGAGGGAAAGTGAGAAACCATTTAGGAAAATCCACCCTTTGTACAACCGACTGGGATTCAAATACCGATTTCTCTGCCTTTGGCAGTCTATTAGGAGAATGATAACTTAGACTATGCGACCATCAAAGCGGGTCTTTTTCCAAGCAAGTTAAACTCTCTTTAGTTAAACAACTAGTAAATGAAGCCTATAACGAATGCATGTTGATGCCACAAAAAAAAAAGCTTCTGAGGCCTTATTTACTTTAGTCTGTCTTGGACCAACACACTTACCTGAATGATGACGCAGTAGAAACAATTTAACAAACAAACACATTTTAAAAACTTATTCAATAAGTCATAAATGATAGCCTGGACACAGGAGTTGAAACTAAGAACTTTGGCTTTGCATGCCAAATATCTACCATTGAGCCATACCTGGTCTGTCTCGTATCCAGAGTCATCTTTCACTTGTTGTTGTGTTGACTAATCAAAGTATCGGCCACTCAGAGCTATCCACAATTACAGCCACCCTGACTTGGAGCAGTATGCTGCCATGCAATTAATATTTTTAATTCATGTGTATCACAGTTTAACATCTTGTCTGCTACTAAGGAATGTAAAACTAATATATAAAACAGTAATTTTACCAATTTTTCTCAATAGGTGTGAAACGTGGTCTCTTACCTTATAGCAGAGGTGGCCAACTAGTGGTCTGCGGGCCGCATTTTGTGCGGCCCATGACAATGTTAACCACATTAAAATATCTATTATTATTATTACTATTATTAATTTTGACCAAGGATGTCTTGCTGAGGGTAATACTTTTTTATGATAAGGTACAGTACACTATACATTCTTAAACACACAATCTAGGTTTACATTAAAAACTCCTCAGACCCCACACAGGAGACTTTATTTTTGGTTTTATTTATTTGCTGAGCAATAGAGCCTTGCCAATTTGTTCTGTGTGATCCTAAAAGATGGCAGCACACACTGTGGTCCGTGCACAGTCAGCATTGTGCATCAGTCAAGGTAATTTGCAAGTGATTGTTTTGTGGTCATAGTTTGTTTTCATTGTTCATTAAATTTAAACTCTGTGTACAGTGAGAAAAAACAACAACATAAGATCTGTGACGAAAACAGGATCTGTGACGAAAACAGATTATTTCAGGAAAAGTGGGTAAATGAGTTTCTTTTTATAAACAATAATGCCAACAAACCACAGTGTCTTTTGTGTTTACAAGTACTGTCTGTGCACAAGGAATATAACCTCAACCGTCACTACACCCGACACCATTCTGCTAAGTACCAAGAATTCGTTGGGCAAGTACGTGCTACTATTGAAGCTGATTTTAAGAGAAAGGTTAGTGCCCGGAAATCGATTTTTACTAAGCCAACAAAAAAAAAAAATTCACTCTGAGCTTAATTTGTTGTAAGTGCGATTTTCTGACTTCAATAACATGCAGTCACAACTGACATTATTTAACAACACGATGAAGTGCGACATTTTAGAGCAGCAAGACACTTTCCAATTGAAACTATGTGATATAAAAAGTGACCCCTTTTTTCAGTCTAGGCAAGAGACGGGCATTAACTTTTGGGAACTGGTACCATGGGAAAAATATCCTGGATTGAGTGAATTTAGCAGGAGAATTGCAGACATGTTTGGAAGCACATATTAACTTGTATCAATGTACTTTTTCCATCATGAAGGCAGTGAAATCGATTGACTGATGACCACCTTCAGAACTTGTTAAAAATATCATCATAATTGAAAATTGACTTTGGTGAACTTGCGCCCACAGTGTTCTAATTAACCTGTATTAAATTTAAATAACAATAATAATTTACTGAAATGGTATTCAAAATAAAATTTTGTATTTCCTATGTGTTTAGTCTTGTTTGGTCTCGTTGTTCTATCAGTAAAATGTTTTTAACAAAGAAAATAGATTTTGAAATAAATTTAACTACTATTTTAAAATAGCTGGTGTTTATTATTCCAGGGCATATTCCTAAATATTGGCTAAAAAAACATTGTATGACCCATGTCTCCAACACACATTATTATATTGACCCTCATATACATATATATGTATATATTGGCCACCCTTTCCTTATATAATGAAAACAAATTTATGGTGTTCAATGGTAAAAAAAAAGTGTTTAAGAAGATATTTGGTCCAAAAAGGGATGAAGATACTGGGGAGTGGAGAAGGTTACATGATGATAAGTTACATACCCTGTATGCATAATAAGACAATGTAAGGATAATAAAGTCTTGCAAATTATGGTGGGCAGGAGGTCATGCAGCGCGAACGGGAGAATCTAGAACCGTATTTAGGGTATTGACTGTTAAACCCAATGGAAAAAGACCGTTGGGAAAACCTAAGGTGGACTGGATGGAACTAGCTCTAGATAGGGATAGGGTGTAATGAGATGGACTGAATAGAACTACTAGCTCAAGATAGAGATAAGGTGTATTGAGGTGGACTGGATAGAACTAGCTCAAGATAGTGATAGGATGTAATGAGGTGGACTGGATAGAACTAGCTCAAGATAGGGATAGGGTGTAATGAGGTGGACTGGATAGAACTATCTCAAGATAAGGATAGGGTGTAATGAGGTGGACTGGATAGAACTATCTCAAGATAAGGATAGGGTGTAATGAGGTGGACTGGACAGAACTATCTTAAGATAGGGATAGGGTGTAATGAGGTGGATTGAAAAGAATTAGCTCAAGATAGGGATAGGGTGTATGAGGTGGGCTGGATAAAACTACCTCGATAGGGATAGGTGGCATACTTTTGTAAGTGCGGCAATTAACTTTCGAGTTCCTAATGCCAAAGAGTAAGTAAGTATCATAAAATGATACATATTTATTGTCCACTGGATTAATTCTGATTACGGATTCAAATTCAACTAAGGGAAAGATGACAAATGAGTGGCCAATACTTTCACCAGTTACCACAATTACTGTCAACACAATAATTTGGGAAATATGACCTTGGATAGTAGACAAATGATGGCAAAGACTTGGCACACAAAGAGTTAAGTCCTGGGTTCAATTTCTGTTAGTAAATTGTCATTTTTAACTTAATTGGATTAAGTAATCAGAATTGATTCTTTGGACAACTAACATAGATTAGTTCATGATTCATAGACCTATGAATTATAATTAAAAGAAAAAAAAACCCAACTACAATTCTTTCCTGACACAAGGTTTGGTTCAGAGCATAAACTTTAGTCAAAGTGTGTTACTTTAAACCATGATTTAACCCAGTAGTTTATTCCAAATAAATGGAAAAAAAAGAGTTAGTATTAAGTTGAATGATGAAAGAAATATTAAAATATATTTATTGAATTAAAAGTACAAACAAAACACATAATTTATGGGAATGATTTTATGAGTATAACAATATAATACAAATTAAAGCTTTAATTGAGCACACCATAAGCAGACTTCACACCAACTGTTTAATTACAAACAACAATATTTTGAATTCTATATAAATGAAAGAAAAATCAACTCTACCATGACAAAATAAAATATATACACTTGTGGTTTTGTACATAATATCAATTATTCATACAAGTGTTTTTTTTAATACAGACTTTGATATTGTCACTTATGGACCTTATCAGTAGTGAACTTCTATGTAGTCTGTTAAAGCTAGGCTTGACATCTACAGACAATATTCAAACATATAAACATAATAACGCGATGGCTAAACAAACCCCAAAAAAAATATTTGAAACTAACTCAAGAAAAATTACTTTATTCCTACAATATTATATTTTCCTTGCTCTATAAATTAAATATTTTGTTTTTATAATGCTACTATTTATGTCAGTTTAAAATTTAACATGTCTTTTAGTGTGAGAGAAGGTTGCGGTGTTCTTTAAAAAAATAAATAATAACACGTACAATTTAAATTCAGACACATAATTTTATTTATATTCAATTTTCTTTCAGTACTTTTAAAACCTATGTATTGTGTATGTTTTTACACACATGACCCAAACCATAAAATACAATAGAAATCAAAATGCACCATGTTTTGTCTTAGTATTTATATTAGTAAGATGGCTACAGTTAAATAAAATGATAAATCAAGAAATAAAACAATTCTTCCTATATGAATTGTATGTATCGACATTTATGGAAAAATATATGTGAAAATTATATCTAATGGCTGACCTAAAGAATGTGAACATAATTAAAAATATATTTTGAAAAACC
Organism: Timema bartmani; assembly: GCA_902151455.1. Classification (NCBI taxonomy): domain Eukaryota; kingdom Metazoa; phylum Arthropoda; class Insecta; order Phasmatodea; family Timematidae; genus Timema; species Timema bartmani. The sequence goes on from CABFWB010008663.1 coordinate 7,360, forward strand.
ATAACAAAATTCAGAAAAAGAAATTGAGAAAAGTTTGCGAATAAATAATGGGCCGTAAAAGCATGAGTAATGAACTAAACATAGAAATACTAAGTCAATGGAGAGCTAAAAAATTATTAGCGCGGTTATACAATCAAGCTGTAGAAGGTGAATACAATTTATTAATATTAAATGCCTTTTAAAAGCCATTTGGTTTTTTTATGGTAACTTAGGGTGCTGATTTAAATATTTTATGTATCTTTTCATACCATGCATCAAAGCTATTATTTCTGTAATCTTTTCAAATTTGTAATTTGGGGGGCATGTTTAATGTGTGTAACTTATGAATATCAAGTCAAAGTCTGGCCTTAAAATGTAGTTCATACATTTGACAAATTTTCAGTGCTTTGTGTTACTTCATATGATTTAAAAAATTTATTATTTGTATTTAATCATCATCAGTTTCCAGCCACTGGCTGGGACTATTTGGAACACAATCCTCTCCATCGTCTCCTCTCCCCACCACCTCTCCTCCTTACTCCCTTCAGCCATTTGCCCCTTGGTCTTCCTCTCGGCCTCCTGTCCCCACATCAAAATCCAACATCTTCTTTGGTATTTCTCCTCCTCCAATCTCCTCCCATGACTGCACCACCTTAGTTGTAACTTCTCTCTCCTGTACAGTGTTGGTTCCTCCTCGAATATTCCTCTCACCCTCTCATTTCTCATCCTATCCATCCTTGTCACTCCCATAGGACTTCCCAGAAATTTTATTTCATAGACTTGAATTCTGCTTCTCCCTTGCTCCTTCATTACCCATGTTTCTATGTATGTCTATATTGGTACATAGTACGTCCTGTGGATCACTCCTTTACACTTCCTCGGCACACCTCTGATCCAAACTATACTTCTCACACTTGTGAAATATGCTTCTGCTTGCATTCCTTACTCAACGATTTCTCTTCTCTTTCTTCCACGTTACTCTATCACACTCCCCAGGTATTTAAAGCTTTCCACTATCTTCAATTTCTCCCCTCCTGTCACACTATTCATGTACCTGTCTCTCTTCTTTGTCACCTATCACCATTTCACTCTTCCTTACATTAAACCTCATTCCATACCGCTCCACCACTTCTTTCCAAGCATCCAAATGCTCCTGAACTTTTCTCTCCTAATTGGCTCATACCATCCGCTCATCCGCAAACACCATCACTTTCATATTTCCCCACACAATCCATCACTTTCATATTTCCCCACACAACCCTCTCTACTATTTCCTTCATTATTTTGGCCATCACTATAATGAACAGTAGTGGTAAGAGGGCACTTCTTCCTTGCTTGAGGCCATTTCTCAACTCAAACCACTCTGTTCTCTCCACTCCTACTTTCACACATATTACACTCCCTTTGTACATATTCCTCACTCTCCTTACTGTCTCGTCCCTCACTCCTTTCTTCTTCAGCGCTTCTCGTACTCTACATCTACACGCTGCTATAGGTTTTTTCAACATCCAGGAAGGCCATCCGCAGGTCCTCCCTGTATTCATAGTTAGCTTCCTTACAGCAAATATGAGATCTACTGTGGATCTTCTTGGTCTGAAATTATAATCCTCCTTCCACTGTTCCCTTAATTCTTTTCTCCAGTATCGTCTCATACAACCTGACACAGTGGCTCATCAGGGTAACTCACCTGTAATTTACACTTTGGCAAATAAAAGCTATGTGGGGACCCAGTTAAAAGCCAGTGCAACACCCTGTGCTTTAATCATAAGCTCCTGGATGAGTGTCAAGCAAATACTTAAGAACTACGTTTGGTTAATTTTTTTACTGCCCAGTATATACCCTTTTCTTACAATTCAAATAAAAACTCAAAACAGATAATATTATGTTTTTATAATGTTTCTAAGCATGGCTATGAAACTTTAAATTAAAAGAATAGGCCAAATATCATGATTATATTGGCCAAGGATTCTAAATATGGATCTTGGGATAGATCAAAGGTGTATTTGGCATTTTATTTATCCTAAAGGTTCATTTTCCTGGCATGGCGGGCATTCAAATATCACTTTGGCCTGGCAGGATGTTTATACTGGTTTAGCACTAAAATTCAAAAGCTTCTAATTGATTCTTAGCATCCATTTAAACATTTGTGAATGGCAGCTATCTTTACCAAATGTTAATATAAGTTTTATTAAGCTTGTCACTTATTATTTATATATTTGTAGGTAGGTATTTTAAGCATACAAATATTTGCTGTGGATGCATTACAACGACACTAAAGAAAATGTTTAATCTGGAGCATGTTTTTATTTATTTTATTTATATGATGTATTTGGTCTTGCCTTCAAAGTCTTATTTTAGAATTGATGTTACTTATTTGTGGTTCCTTTCAAGCCCACTATGGATGTGTCATCATAAAATGTAAAATATTTTATACATCATGTTTTTAACACATTAAGTTGTTTTAAAATATCTATACAAGAACAATTTTAAATTAAAATGTGATACATAATCATTTTACCTTTACAACGTGATTGTCTACTTGAGGCTAGTTCCTTATCATTAAGGGAGAAGGAAGAGTATGCTTTCAACCATTTGGCCTGAAATATTAGAAGTGCAACAAGCACCAATCTATACAACGTGTATCTAAAACAGTGCATCAAACTTTGGCAGGCTGTTCCATGGGTGAAAATAAAATAATTCATATCAGCAACCTAGGGTTCATCTTGAATAATAAGGGTGGTATACAACCCTAAAGATAGAGCTAAAAACGACTGTTGTGTGAAATATTATGAACATTGCTTATGGTATTAAAACGAATATTTGTATACTAATTATTGAAACCTTTATCATTAATAAACTAAATGTGCTGTTACCGTTACCCACCCCATCATGTAAAAAAGACGGGGTAGTAACACTTGTTTCTGCAATAAAATGTGTCACAAAGTATTACTGATTTTGACTTAAGATTACAAAACATGGAGTAAAAATTAACAAAAAAAGGTGTCTTGAAGAAACTGTCTAGCTTTCCCAGTTTCCGAGATAATCAAGCATGTGTGATTTCAAAGACAAGTGTTAGTTCCTGCCAGGTAGGGGGAGCCAGTATAGCTGTGTTGCTAGCTGTGTTACATACATTTGTCTCTGAGCTCAAACTTGTGTGATTATCTCGGAAACGGGGGAGGCTAGACAGTTTCTCCAAGACACCTTTTTTGTTAATTTTGATTCCCTGTTTTGTAATCTTAAGTAAAAATTGGTAATACTTACTCTGACATATTTTATTTTAGAAAAAATGTGTTACAACCCCCCCTTTTTTACATGATGGGGGTGGGTAACGGTAACAGCACATTTAGTTTATTAATGATCAAGGTTTCAATAAGTAGTATACAAAGATTCGTTGTAATACCCTAAGCAGTTTTCATAATATTTCACACAACAGTCGTTTTTAGCTCTATCTTTAGGGGTGTATACCGCCCTTAATATTGAAGATGGACCCTAGGTTGCTGATATGAATTATTTTATTTTCACCCAAGGAACAGCCTGACAAAGTTTGATGCAATGTTTTAGATACACGTTGTATATGTGGTGGCATGGTTTAAAGTGCCATGCTAGTAGTAAGCCAAATTGCTAGTGATGGAGGCCAGGGTTGGAATCTTGGCCAAGTGTACTGAGGGTGAATAAACAATAAACATTATTTGTACCTAATTTAAATGTTTGGTCACTAAATAAATTACTTCTATACTTTGAAAAGGAACATTTAGAGTCAAGTAATATTAGTATTAAAATCACTTGTGAATTACATTCAGAACCATCAACATAAATGATGAAATTTGAGTACAGGTATATTAAAAATAACACTGATGGAGAAAAGTAGCAGTGAAAGGTGACATGGCAGTGTTATGTAACCTCATTATTTGTGAGTTAAAGAGTAAATATCTGAGAGTTAAAATCAAATGGGTATTAGTACATTGTCATGTGACAAAACACAGTCTCTATAGAATAATACAAACTTCATCAAAATAATCAGGATTATTTATGAAAAAAAAACTTGCTGGAAATAAACTATTGGTACTATACCAATAGTTACCCGCCTCGGTGGCGTAGTTGGCTAACGCGCCAGTCGTGTTGAGCCAGACCACCGAGGACGGGGAGATCGAGGTTCGAATCTCGGTCGGGTGAACTGGGG
>CABFWB010008665.1:0-16694 GCA_902151455.1 Timema bartmani
ACGCAAGGTTTCTCGGCTGGTGCAGCAGTGATATTGAATATTTTAACCCAGTGCACCGATGAATATATAGTACTGAAGGCGGCGGTAGTCATCATCTTGAGCTGCTTCCAAGTGAGTGAATAATTGTAGTGGCCATCTACAATTATTCGAGGGTTTATACACTAGCAAAGCTGAAAGCTGATGAAATAAATTTCATCACACCGTATGAAGTCACACTTGGCATTTATACGCTAAAACGTTTCCCACTGGACTCATAGTACGGTACAATTTCAAGGAATAGCTTCAGACGTTTGCGTATATTATTGTAACATGTACCTTATCTATTGTGCTCAGAACATTTCAATGAAAACTTTCCTAGTCCTATTCTCACCAACCAATCATACATACAACTACGCTAAGGTGTCGAAATATTTCAAAATATTTTTCAAGACGTTAGGATCCTGACGGCCCTCAATAGGCTGAGTCCAATCAGCGTGCACCCTGTCTTCCACCGTAGGCTATAAAAGAGCGTCCCAATGGCATGCCAGCCCTCAGGGCACGTTGTGGTGTGGAAGGTGACCGTGACTCCATCTCCAACAATAAAGCCGCTGGTGCAATCTTTCGCCAGTGTGTTGTCAGGGAGACCAACCCCTTCACTTCAGGCTGAGGCAACCACCTTACCAGAACCAGTGGCATCTGGTTCTTCCATCTCGGTCGAGGATCCGTCCTAGACCACTCATCTCCTAATCCCAACTCTCATTTCCCACTCCCCCACACCCTGCCCATATATCCCCACCCCTTTGCACCCCTCCAACCCTTTACTACCATTCCCCACTCCTAACCCTTACACCCCTGCCACGCCCACACCCAACCTGCTCCCCACACCTACCACAGAGTGTGAGAGTACAAGGTTCAAGAATTGCATTGAGCTACTAAAGGGCATTCCGAGACTGGATCCATGGGACTTTTCATCGAGTTTCTTGAAAAAGGTCCAGGAATCTCCTAGGAGTAACCGTGGCCACCTGATCATGGAGCAAATCATCCTCTACCTGGTTTCTAATCTCAGTAAACCCGAAACGAGGACAACCAGTGCTGAAGGAGATCACGGTCACACTATGGAACGCTAACGGAGTCATGAGGATGAATTTTGATCCAAATGATTCCTAGCAAATCATCGTGTTGACGTAATGTTGTTGGGAGAATTCTACTTGCGCTCCGCAATGAGGTTCTCGTTAGCAGAATTCATATGCCATCGGAGCGACCGAGTGGGGGATGTGGGAAAGGATGGGATGGCGGTACTGTTCCAAAGGGGCCTTGACCATCACGTGTTCTCGCTTCCTCCCCTCCAACACATGGAAGGAGAGGCTAGCCAATTGGTGACCTCTACCAGCCCAGTGCCTCTCATTTTAATCTACTTCCCTCCCTACCACCGGTTCGATCGGGCTACGATGGCTGACATGGAGGTGCTTCTTCGGGGCACCACGCCTGTTTTAATCGGTGGTTACTTCAACGCTAAGCACCCTTCATGGGGCTCTAGGATTATGTGCACTCGTGGTGGATTGCTCCGTGACGTCATAGATCTACATGGCTTGGTGGCTTCCGGCCCTCCCACACTTACCCACTTCCCTCACAATCCCCTTGGTTTCCTGAACGTCTCCGACTTTGTTGTCACCAGGGGGATCAGAAGGCGGTTAGTGCTGATGTCCCTAGCTGAGCTAGACTAGGACTACAATCCCGTTATTGTGAACATGGGATGCGCAGTGTCCTTCATAGACTCCCCTGAAAAATCCCACCTTAAGTGCACTGACTGGGACAGGTCACAAATGTGTTGAGAGACAGGTTGGGACCCACCTCTACATTTCGAATAGCAGCAAAAATCGATCGCGGTGCGGAGTTCATAGCTTCCGCCATCAAGGGGTCGCTCGAAGCTTCAACGCCGATGCACCGTCCTAAGAGGGTGCCACAATCTTCTTTGCCCGATTTTATTTTCAGGCACGTTCGGGAAAAAATCGGCTGAGGAAGGCTTGGCAAATATCAAGGGACCAGGTATACAAGACCATCTTTAGATGCAAAGTCCATGTGGTTTGATTGTCCAAGAATACCTTAAAAGTGTCAGGGAAGACAAGATTGAGAGCCTGTGCGAAAAGGACAGGTACCTGTGGCGCATTACGATGAATTTGATTCGAGCCCCCACACCAAGGCCGCCTATTGTGGGTCGTAGCGCGGTAGGCAACACTGACCAGAAGGCCAATGCTCTCGCTGAGCAGTTAGAGGCACAATTTTTGCTAACTGATGAGCTGTCAAACACGGTGTACATTGTGCACGTGACTCAGGTTATCGGTGCGGTCTCGTACAAACCCTTGGATTAACCTTGACCCACGGAGAAGACAGAAATGTCGCGGGCGTTAGCCACTCTAAGATTAAACAAAGCTCCCGGACCGGATGGTATCAATAATGCGGTCCTCATAAAGCTACCCTCGGAGGATATTAACTTTATCGACGTCTTACTCCTGAGTCAATCCCCCAAGCTCTGGAATCAGGCCAACTTCTTCTGTTTCCATGAACCGGATAAGGAACCAACCCTACTTTCGTTTTACTGACCGACCGACCATCTTGCTCGACTGTTTGTACAAAATGTTTGAGAGACTGACGAGACTGACCCGACATGTTCGTGAGACGGGCATCTTGGTGTACGAGCAGTTCGGCTTTCGGGCGGGACATGCTACGTCTTACCAATTTGTCCGGCTTGTGGAGCAGGTCACAAGGAGTTTCCAGATCAACAGGATGACTAGTGGTGTCTTTCTTAACGTGGCAAAGGCCTTCGACCGTGTTTGGTCCGAAGGTCTTTTAAAACTCCGTTTCTTGAACCCTTCCTTCTACCTAGTAAGGTTCTATAATCTTATCTATCCCACAGTACCTTCTCCACTACTTTTGGGAAAGGCATTTCCCGAATCACAATCATCCGGTCTGGGGTGCCACAGTATTCCCTCGTGGGCACAGTGCCCTTCAGTCTGTATGTGAACGATATTCATAAATCCCACACACCAATTTGGCACTGTATACGGAGGACACGACTCTAGTAGCGGGGTCGTGGCAAGGGCAGCTGGTGAAGAGGCGACCCCAGACGCACCTGACACAGTTGGATGGATGGTTAACCAACTGGAGGACAAGAATTAACTTGAGAAGGGAATAGCACTGCTTTTTCATATAGAAAAGAAATTTTTACAGGCTGGCCCCCCTCCAGCTGTTCGTAGAACAGATCAAATGGGCGAACAGTTCTAAGTAGGTGGGACTTACAAGTTGACCTGGTGACTACACTGCACCGAGAGACTTAACAAGGCGAGGCAAAGGCTGGGAATCCTAGGCCCACTGCTTAACAGGCGTAGCACCCTGTCCACAAAGAATAGTCTGACACTGTACAAGCAGTTGATAAAGCCGATACTCGACTATACGTGTCCCTCTTGGGGTCACCTGGCGGACACGTATATGAGGAGGATACAGGCATTCTAGAGAATGTGTCTGAGGATCATTGTGAACCGACCCTGGTTCGTTCGCACAACAATGTTACTTTTGGGATTAAAATTATTAGAAAAGATCTCAAAAGCTATTTATTGTCAGCAGCTTCCTTATCCTCAAGGTTAACCCTCAACTACTAAAGTGATTTTTCCATTACACAACCACTATCACGGAGTCAAATTTGACCCAATTTTAAATGGTATTATAACTTTTTACAACAACTGTTATCATGCTACATGGATATATTATGTTTACTATGTACTGTATATTTAGGGAAGGGATTAGTAGAAATAGAAATGAAAACAATAAAAGAACAATTGTTTAAGTAGAAACTATAATATTACTATTTTTTTAGTGAAAAATACAAAGCTGCCATTTAACTATATACTATGGAAAAATTGTTTAAATATTTTAGTTGAAAACAGTGTAGCATGTCTTATATATAAAATATATCTACAATCGTGTCAATGGAAAAATAAAGTAAAGGGATTAAAAGAAGAGAATTAAAACTAATATATTCCTTTATAATAAAGCAGATATCAAATCACATGGACTGGATGTTAGCGGATACGATCACCACGCCGTGGCTGGCCTTTCCGGCAGTGCCGACATTGCTCAGTCTTCATCTTCGGACACACGTGGTTGAAAAGACAGACCCCTTCCCTCAACTCTACGGTCCATTGAAAGAGCGCTAATGTCCATGTGGAGCCTCCTTGAAACTCTTTCTTCTCTTTGCCCTCCTTAGATCACTTCGTCTGGGGTTTTTTCCGAGGTAGATCGACGGTATATAACGAGTGAGCTCGAGACCCACATTAAGGCATTTTACTGTAACTTATCGTCGAAGAAAGAACTTCTACTCCAGCGCCACCAAATACTGATGGTCATGATGTGTCTGGCGTCAGTTTCTCCGCCACGTTGGAGAAGAAGTCTACTCTAATTCATTAAGTATTGTGTCAGTAGTTATACTTTTGATGGATATGTCCTTCAGACATAGTTTGTAGTGATGGAGAGATTGTTTTGATGTGTCTTTCAGACAGTAGTTATAATTATGATTTTCTAAGTCCTTCAGACATGTTGTTTTTAGTCAGAGTGACTAATTATGTTTCTAAGTCCTTTAGACATGTTGTTTTTAGTCAGAGTGACTCATTATGTTTTTAAGTCCTTCAGACATGTTGTTTTTAGTCAGAGTGACTAATTATGTTTCTAAGTACTTTAGACATGATGATTTTAGTCAGGGTGACTAATTGTGTTTTCTAGATCCTCCAGACATGTTTTTTAGTCAGAGTGATTAACTATAGCTTAAAGTGCTTCAAACGTGTTGTTTATAGTCAGTGTGACTAACTATGTTTTCTAAGTCCTTCACATACAGTCAGGTTTTCTGGCTGTCCCTTTTTCCTATGTCCATCAGACGTAGTTTAAATACGAGGGCTCTATGCTCTATATATGTGTAGGAACCAGGTGTTCAAGTTTCTCTATTCTATGAATGCATACTTCTTTACCTTAAGACATAGTAATATTTCATGACGCCCTAAAAGGCATGTTCACGTTTGTTATTTCCATATGGCTACAAGCAGGTGATCTAACATTTTCGTCTGGGACCTAGTTAGGTCAGAAACTGTATGTTGTCTAGTTGGTACCTTTTGTGTTACTATTTGCGGTGCGTAACTTGTGAGAAATACTAGTGTAAAGTAGTGGCCCGCGTAGATAGTACTTTCTTTAGGCCCTTTGGGCGCTTTACTTATCTACGTATTAAAAGATAGTATCTACTATGTGTATTGTGTATACCCCAGGGTGTGGGTAGTCATATGTACTATTGATTGCTCTGGTAGTACTTATTAGGAAAGGACCGGCCATAGTACAATTTGCTGTTGATGCCTGATTGTTAGCCATCTGCAGTATATACATGAAATATAAAAGATTCTCTTACAGGATATTTCTCCGTGGGTATATGTGACTCTCCTTGAGGTTTAATACAAGCTAGCTAGCTTAACTGATATTCACCTTAGTAACTCTAAAAATATAGGATATATAAGTATGTATCTATTAGAAATTGGTTCACTAGTATTCATGACCGGGCCTTTCTAGTTTTAGTCCAGCTACAGCCCGGCAATATTGTATAAAATGTATTCTCTTAACATAACTGCCCATTTTACCGTGGTTGTGTTGACTTAGACACTTGTTTTCCTAAGCAACAGTCAGTACCTGTATTTCTTGAGTTATTAAATTTAACAATTTGTTCTATTCTGATGTTTTCCTTTTACTCTGTATCGCCACCAGGTGGTCCGATCAAACATTTTCAACCCTTATAACTGTTAACCATTCAACATAAAATCTTGTTTATTTGATGTAGTCCTATATATTATTATTTGTTTGTTAAAATAAATGTATTTATATTACTTAATCTTTTTCTTGTACTTATAATATATGTTCCCTACCACTTAACCAAAAAAACCCGCAGTGATAGAACAGTTTAGTTATTCAATTTAATATAGAAATACATTTTTTGACAATAAAAACATGTTTTTATGATGGCATGTAAAAATGACAATGGTGTTACTAAAAGTTTTCTGAATTACCACCGTCACTCAACAAACAAAATTTAAATTATTGAATGAATTTTGCAAACATTTAAATGGCAAAGTGAGCAGATTCCTGGATGTTTACAATCATGTTGTCGTGGGAAAATAACACATCTTCTTTTTGGTGGATTTTCATCCCGTTGTAATGGTAGTTCCTCAACAGTGCCATTTAAGTTCATGATGATTTGCTGGAGGGGACGAGGTAATGTGCATTGCAATCGAATTTTCATATGATCTTGAATAAGGGCCATACCAATGATTTTTAACTAAATATTTTCGTGATAATCATTTTTGATTAGCAGAAAAATAATATAAACATGGCTGTTGACACAAAGAACATTCAAAATCACATCAAATATAGCAAGTGGCTACATTTTCTTCCGGTGTGATTAACAGCATATTTTTGGTCGAGTGCATCAACTCCACCTTTAGTAGAGTAATAACAATCAATTATTTCCTGTTTTCCAATTCTATTATTGATGGCCTAATTGTGGTGCATTGATGAAACCAGCACTACAAATTTATTCTTTTTGGAGCGTGACAAACTAAAGTTTTATCTCCAGTAAACCCAAACAGGGATTCGCTAATTTATTTTTCTTTCGGGTGTAGAATCTTTTCCAAATTTCACGCTTATTCTTACGCATCAGTAGCGTGTATGGTCAGATAGTACAGGACGCTGATTGGCTGCTATAAATAGCCCTGGCCTGTGATTGGCTGTTGTAAGTAGCACAGGCTCAGTACAGTGCTGCCACTCCACCCCCTAACTCCATTTCCACATCCGTAATTTATTCCTCACACCGTTCGTTCCTGTCCATTTGATTTTTTTATGTGTGCTCATTAAATTATAAAGTGTGACCCAGCCCTATTAGATTTTTGCCCCATTAGATTTTAATATGTGCCCCGGGGCTTTGGGTGGGGAGTGTGCGGACTTGGGCGTCAGGAACTCCTCCGCGCCGGGAGCATCTTCTCTCGACGCTAGTCTAACATAAAGTGCCAATGTCTGTGATACCAATCCACATCCGTGAGAAATGTACTGTTATTTCCCTGTGGTGATTATACTAAACATGTTCATACAGGATAATACGGGATAGCACTGGCCCAGTACAGCAATATGATTTTCCACTCCACATCCAGGGGAAGATGTACTGTTATTACTCGGCCTGGGTAGTAAGGCTCAAGGGACATCAATGACACTAATTCTCACACCATTTATTTGATCATAACATGACGTGCGCGCTAAGTGTCTCCCATCCCCTAACCCACCACTCTGTATCATTAACGATGTGATTCTAATCTAAGGTAAAGGACGGCTGTAGTAGGATTTTGAGAGGAAAACACAATTACGTCAATTACGTCAAGAGCCATGTGATCTGTAGCAGACACTTGACAGCAGATTACGTGTGAATTTTCTAAACTGTTCCTCCTAGCATATAAATTAGATATATCCATATGTCAAGTCATGTGGTCAATGTTGACAGCCAACAAAAATACAATGTTTGAGGTAAACAACAAGTTTTATCAAATGAATTCCCAGTCACTTTAATTTACTATTTGAACAAATTGAACTATGACTGACCACTGGAAAAGGACTCATGCGTTAAGTCATGTGATTCGCAGATGATCAATGTTGACTGCTCTTCCTAGCAGAGTCATACTATAGTTCTGTTCTTCCTACCAAACAAATTAAATATATTAATACTTTAATTCCGTGATCCGTAACAGTCACTTTTGATAGATAACTGATATTAAGGCAGACTAATAGACAACTAATAGCCTGACACACCACATTAGTTGTATTAATCACCTGAAAGGGTATAATTAATACTGGCGGGAAAAGGAATTCAATTCACTGATCGTGTGGGTGTTTTAATTCAACGTCACTCTGCGAGAAAAAAAAAGGCAGCTATAATCAACTATAAAGGTAAGATATATCACTACCTGTTTTATTGTTGATACCCAAGGAGAAAGTAAAAAGGAAATAATTTTGATGTTTAAATAGCAAATTTACGCACAAGATCTAACTTCATTTTTATTTCTCAATTGTAAAGCTACTATCACACGACACTTGCTTGTACTATAAATCAAGTGTGCTAGCTAGCGCCTATATATCTGCATGCTAGCTAGTACAATAGAAACGGAACTAGAGTATTCACACGCTGCTAGTTTGGTACTAGGTTCTAGTGCAAATATTTATGGAACGTCAGCTATTAATTTAGGGTGCAGCAGCTGCATTAATTATTAATAATGATATTGAAAATTATGAGAGGGAGCGTAGGAAAAGAATATGGACACGGGACTGGATGGAAAGAGAAAATTAATAATGATCGCGGGATACTAAAAATGATACATTCGGAGATTAGGTAGGATACATTCGGGATGACTCTAACGTTTAGTATCTCCTCAAATTTTTATTCATTTATTTACGATGTGGTCAGAAGCCCCTAAGCCCATGTGTGTCCAAGTACAGTATCCTTGACACACACATGTTCTTTTTTAGGCCTACGCACACTTTATATTCTAAAAAAAGCAACCACCCTAAGTTGGTATGCCATCAAGTTTATTTAGATTAAAATTGGGTCTGGACCACAGTTTGTCGTTTTTAGATGACATATTTTTAGTTAAATATATTATCATATTGTGGCAATTTGGTATTATATAAACAAGGGTGTTTAAAATAATTTTCTGCCAACAACAAAATCACATCCGATGAACCATATTGGCGCCATTTCTACCATTTCTCTTCATACAGTCTCAGCGCACATTGATTGGTCGAATTACACAGACTAGTGTAGGAACTAGTATGAAAATAGCGCCTGTTCTATCCTCACAACTAGTATGGTAGCCATTATCAAGAGGCAGAACCAGTATACTTTTTCTGATTCACATGACGCTAGATGATGACGTGCTAGCCAGTGCTAGCTAGCACATTGGATTTCAAGTACGAGCTAGTGTCGTGTGATACGGGTTTAACTGTTGTGATGGTAGAATACAAGCCTAGTCGTAAATTCCAGGATCTTCAAATACTGGGCAGGAGTAGCAACCTACACATGAGAAGTTAGTTTGCCTGTTGGAAGATTATCAGAATTAATTTACTAATAAAGTGTTATCTTTGCTGATTATAAGTTAACAGAAATGACAAACAAAGAAGTTTTATTTTTAAATATGGTCTTAACTATATTTTGTCAACATAATAATATGTAATCTCAAATACAATTATGGGGACCTTCAATCAAATATTTTAAAATAATCAGTCAACGATATGGACTTGTGTTGTTGGGAGAGGGTAACAAAATTAATTTAATAAACATGTCAAACAAATACAAGTTCTATTTTCAGAAATATTCTAACGGTCTCAAGGTGAAATTAAAGGAAGTGTACCCACATTTGCATGGAGGGAGAATGGAAAGCCTCCCTAAATACGCCCGACACGAATGAAGGAATCTATAATATATTCTTTAAATTGGATAACATGGCGTGGATTTGTTTAGCTTACCCTGAATATTTATTAAAACTTATATTGTCCATTTACAATACTCACAGAGCCTACATATCTAATATCTATAACAGGAAGGAAGTAAGGATGAATAAATTAGATTTACTAAGGGAAATGTATATTAATTTTTTAGGGTTGGAAGTGGGAAACGAAATATGAAAATGTACCCAAAAATAACTTGCGGTGGGGAAGTTAACAAATAAAAACACCTCTAAATTAAACTTAAAGATTTTACAAAGCATATTAAATACATCCTACTCCTATATTAAATTCACTTTATATAAAATAATCAGTACCTAATTTAACTAAATTTAGCAAACAAAAACACCTCTAAATTAAATTTAAAGGTTTTACAAAGTAAATTAAATACATTATACTCCTATATTTAATTAACTTTATATAAAATAATCAGTATCTAATTTAATTAAATTCAACAAATAAAAACACCTCTAACTTCCTATAACTATTATCGAAATCTCTTTCTAAAATGGAAACATGGACGTAATTATCTTGTGATCTGGAACACATATTATTTATAGAACACATGAACTCAACTATTTTCAATCATTATTTAGCACAGCGACTTACTAACCGTTCGGGTTATACGCTTAAGTACTAATTACGCTAATGGATTAGGAATTGGGAAGGTTAAATTTAGAGGAAGTAAACACTCATTTTCGTGCTGGTAGAGTGGAAAACCACCCTTAGTTCACCTGACCGAGATTCGAAGTAAACCATTGGCTCAGTGAACAGACACGCTACCAACTAAACTAAACTAAGGTGTTAGACGAAATGGGTATCTTGGGAGTGTTTGACACTAGAATAGAAGACTTATGGCCCTGAAGAGTTGATGGGAATTGTTTGACGTTTAGGTTAGCTTACAAATAACTTGAACAGATGTTGCGAGGAAAGCCTACTTAAGGGTTTCTGCAACAGCACACGACTTACAGACACAACAGTGTTAATGGGGAGTGATAAATCACCCTAAAATTTTCCCTGGTTGTAGCCACTCATGATGAATAAGAGTGGGTCAATGGCACGCGTTGCATATTGGAAGTCAGAAAGATGTTTATTTGCGTCCTGGGAATACGTAGGTGACAACTAACGGACGTGTAGATGTGAAATTGTAATGGGCTGACCAATTCAGCCATGTAATGCCCAAATTTGCTGCACATAATCATTGCTCAAGAATATATATTGTACCCTATTATATATACAGGTATATTAATATATAAATCTCCATGTGTTACATACCACGTCTCGGATACATCATGGAACAAGACCGGTGCCATCAGAAGGGAAGGAAGAGTTTAGCAACACGGTGGCAAGAATTGGGATCATTGCTCAACACAATGGGACCCCATGAGGAGGAGGAAGCTCATCTACTTCTTCGATGACAGGAATATTGTAATGAAGTTGCATGTTGTGAAGAACAACACACGCATTCACAATCTTCCTAGCCTTTTCAGGTTTATACATTAGAACCCGTTGCTTCGACAAACATCTCCACAAACTTGTCAACGTTCCAAATTATCGCTCTATTGGGTTTTGAGCACAGCATTGGGCCTCGGTATAGCAAAACTCTGGGGTTCCTGGCTGTGCATGTGTGATGGGTACCCAGCATCACCTGAAACATAGTAAAAACATACATTTGTAGAAAATAAAAACTTTGTGTCTCCACATGACATAACGTATTAAATATTTTGAGAAGAACTTTGCTCATAATCTTGCTTTTTTTTATTAAGACATTGTGACTGATATAGCCTATAATATGGTTACTATAGTACCCTAATTATTTTCAATGCAATGACTAAGAATTTGTTTTGGGCCTATAAAATGTTAATATCTTACCTAGAAGCCAAGTGTGCCTTTCTCCTCTATTATGCCACATTTCCATCACTGTACACGCTGGAGAAGAAGATCAAATGAAGGCATCATGCCTGAAACCTCCAAACCTTGAATTTAAATTCAAAATTCTAAAACTTCGATCACAGATCTGTAAGAAAATAAATAAATATATGCAGTGAACAAAATGATAATTTTAGAGCTTCATGGTAATGTTGTTTGTTTTGAAGCCAATTATTCTTGGTCTTTACAAAGATGGCCTAGAAATACTGCCAAATCTAGCTTAAAAGAACCACACCCTCTTATTTTTTTTAAAAGATAAATGGAGATATTTATCTGCTGGGTTGTGTAAAGTCTGGTTTGTCAGTGGTAGTAAGATAAAATATACTGAGGGCTTTCTCCCAAAAAAGTTTCTCACTCATTTTCCCAAAAGTATAGACAAATTTTCTACAATTTTTTACCTTAATTATCCTTACTTTCTTTTTGTTAATATATAGATATAACCTGTTAGTAAAAGGTGGCACACTTACCACCTGTACATTTAATGAATGATATCCATGATGATTTATAGTCCCTTCTTCATGGATTTGGGGGCCCAATATTGTAACGTGGCTGCAGTCTATTGTACCTATAGCACCGATAAATGGCTGTCTAGCATTCCGGAATTTCTCCCTTCACCCATTGGCGTAGAAGCACGATATTTTATGCTTCTGTTACAGTTATGATCGCTCTAGACACCTATGTTTGACTTAATGCTAGAGGAGAAGGTCCGAATTTCGACTAGCGTCTTAAGTCCGACTAGCAGGGTTTTACGTACTGCAAGGTGCTACAGCCATGCAAGAAAAATAGTAAACAGCGCTCCATTACTTTGTTGTTGTTTTGCCGCAGTTCCACTCGCTCAACCGTGACAATGCACTAATCAAAACTTCACTTTCGGCAATTTCAAAACTTTTTCAGGTATGTGTTCTTGACTTTTTTACTCGTGGTGTTTTAGTATTAGCTGTAAGGCCGTTAAAGCATTGTGTTAGGTACGTTATAGGCTTTTAAATTATCTTTTAATTTAATCGATTGCCTCTCGTTCTAGGTCGTACTCAAAGTTTTAACCATGTAGTGGTCTAAATTCCGACTACCGCTAGTGGCCTAAAGTTCGACTATTAGTCGAACTTTGGATCAAAGCCCCCAAGGAAGCTAATACTTGCCTTTTTTTTCAGAATACTTAGAAAGAAGCCCAAATATGTTCCTAAAAATAAAAGACGTCAATGGGGTGAAGAGGACATGGCAAAAGCAATCCGTGCCTTTAGGGAAAAAAAGATGGGCACCCTTAAAGCATTTAAAACTTTCAACGTAACTCGTGGTACACTGCGCGATCTTATCAAAATGGTTGACGTATCACCTTTTAATTTGTGATAGCTAAGATAGGAAGGAAGCCAATATTAGGAGATGAACTCGAAAAACAATTAGTTGATTATTTACATCATATGGAAGCAGAGTTTTATGGGTTTAACCTAGGGGACCTTCGACGTATGGCATTCCAACTTGTGACTAAAAACGGCGTTAATCACCCTTTCACGCAAGGTCAAGAAGGCCGCGCTTGGGTTGATCTCTTCCTAGAGCGTCACAAAGATACGCTGTCTCTGCGTAAACCATGTGAGACTTCTTTTTCTCGCGCCTTAGGCTTCAATAATTAGAAGAGGCCTACCTTAATCACAAGTATCCAACTGATCGAATATACAATGTGGATGAAACAGGCCTGACCATTGTACAGAGAAAATTCCGCAAGTAATTGGAAGGAAAGGTAAACGTCAAATTGCTGCCCTCACATCTGCAGAGCGAGGAGCGACGGTCACAAGTGATAGCATACATGAGTGCATCTGGGCATTATGTTCCACCTTTCATTATATTTCCCAAAAAGAACATGACTGACCAACCAATGAGAGGGGCTCCCCCAGGCTCGGTTGGAGTTGCACACCCATCAGGTTGGGTTCAAACCAACATTTTTACAGAATGGTTCCAGTATTTTGTGGATAAATTGAACCCATCTGTGGACTCTCCAGTTCTCCTAGTCTTAGATGGACACTACAGCCATGTTCGTAATGTTGATGTGATTGAATTGGCACGAAGCAATCAGGTGACAGTTGTGTCATTGCCGCCACCCTGCTCGCACAAGCTTCAGCCTCTGGACAAAACCTTTTATGGGACCCCTGAAGACACACTACAGTGAAGAAATAAGACAGAGGCCTCTTCATTCAGACAGGCCGTTGTCTCCATATGACATGATGGAGCTTTTTGGAAAAGCGTATTTAAAAGTGCAAACAGGAGAGATCGCCATGAACAGTTTCAGCAAAACAGGCATTTTCCCAATGAATAAAAACCTTTTCACCTATGCTGATTTTCTGGCTTCGGCACAGGATTCGGCGAAATCCTGCGGTCCTCAGGTGACGCCACATGAAAATAATCAAGTGAAATCTCCTTCTGACAACCAACTTCCTGCATCTAGGCCACGCGAGTCGTTGCTTGCGGATCATCCTGTAAGTCCTGCCGAGGATCCTCAACCCAGCACTTCAAGCGGTCTGAAACATGTCAGTCCGTATGAGATCGTCCCTGTGCCATCAAAAAAAAACGAAAAGTGAGCAACAGAGGCCGCAAGGCTGTAGGAGCTTGTGTGATCACTGGAACCCCCTACAAAGAAGCCCTTGTTAAATCATTAAAAGATTCTGCTGACAACCCAAAAATGTCGTCAAAAAGAAATTAAATTTTGGGGGAATACTTCGGAAACCAAAAGAAGAGAATAAGATAAAAATCTAAAGGGAAGCTAAAGAAGACGCTTGATGAAGGCAGTTCTTCGGAAAATTCTGATGGTGCCGAAAATATTGTCGACGACAGCATGGGTGATTTG
This sequence comes from Timema bartmani, assembly GCA_902151455.1. Classification (NCBI taxonomy): domain Eukaryota; kingdom Metazoa; phylum Arthropoda; class Insecta; order Phasmatodea; family Timematidae; genus Timema; species Timema bartmani. Next base: position 14,309 of record CABFWB010008665.1, read on the forward strand.
GAATTTCTGTGGGTGAAAAAAAGCCAGATGATGAAGATGCGGCCTGTATTTTTTGCCAAGGACTGTTTTCCGATGACCACAAAGGACAATTGTGGGTAATGTGTGTTATGTGCCACCTTTGGGCACATAACGCATGTGCTGGCGCCGACAAAGACATTTATATGTGTGAATTTTGTAAATGAGCAATGAATTATTGACTTTTTGCATTAAAAATAGAATTAATATGGAAGTAAGCTTACCTTAAAACATTTTTATATTATTATGTAATAATACAGTGAAATACCATTATTTTATTATTTTTCTTTTATTTCCTGACATTTTGAAGCCGGTAGTCGAAATTTAGACCACAGTTCCAAATCATGAATTGTGACAACTTTTACCAAAAAAAATGTGCAAAAAAAAGTTTTATATTTATAACATTTAAGTACACAGGTTCGATGTATAATCCTTCCAGCTATACATGTACATTGTTGCAACAACTTTTATGCTAATAGTTCAGTAGTTACAAGTGAAAAAGAAAGTGGTAGTCGAAATTTGGACCTTCTCCTCTATATACCAATTTTGGCCTATCACCCGCTGGTAGTAGCCTACAGAATAAAATCTGATTGTAGACAAAACCTAAAATAAATAAATAAAATGTTAGCCAACATCCAGACATTAGCCTACTATGCTGAAGTTAAGACTGTTTTTATATTTTGTAACTATATTTTTTAAACCTAGCTTTATAATATGATTTATAATAAATTTACTACTTAATTATACCCTTTGAATTTCATTCTATAAACCAACTAGTTTTGTCAATGATTGGTGCAAAATAGTGTATTATAATTTCAACAAATTACAAAAGTAGAAAATGTTAAGGTCATAATCAATTCTATTACAATATTACAAAGAGTAATTTTGCCACAGAACTTAGATATATAATATTAATAGATGCTATCATTTATTTTTCAAATGATCGAATAAAACTTCACCAATTATCACTTTAATGGCCATTTAAATTTAATTCTTTCAGCACTTTCACTGGCTCCATTTTAAATATTGTATACAATTCTACTGTGACATACCCTAAATAAACAACACCTTTATTAGGTCCACCTGGCAGCTATTATACCACTAGACGATGTACCACCTATTTTGCGTCTTAGCTTAAAAATATTCAATGCACAATAATACCTCTACGCGTAGAATAATTTATATTCTATTTGATTCGTGCCATGTATACAATCATCTTTATTTATAGCTTGTGAGTTACACGTAGACTTAGTGACAAGTTTAGTAGTATAATACCAAATAACGTGGCTGTCCGCCATGACGCCCTTGAATATATCGTACAGTGGTGCCAACTTAATGTTAAGACACTGTGTTTCCGATACAGGGTGTTACACTTGCTCTAGGCCCCTGAGTTTCCTTTGTAATTTTCGAAATAATGGACGAAATTCAGTGAAATCTGCTATGGAGTGTATGCGAAGCATGGCGACTTAAGGACACGAGGGGTAACGCAACTCTCTAGCTCATGCGTGGTGCCTGAGAGAAGTGAAGACCGATTGCGTGTTAACTGGGTGTGACACATCTGACTGTATTGTTGTTGTTACGAGATCATCACAAATCAGAGTATGAAGCGGTACACAGTGGAACAGAGTGTGTTTATTGTCCGCACGTATAGATATTACAAAAAATAGGATGATAATTTGATTATCTACGAATGGCGGCGTCAGCTGAAAAAGGTTGGGAGCCACTGATCTGGGTTTTCTCAATGGTCTGGTCCTATTGAATTTGTCAGTCAATACCTACCCTGAACATGGTTCTAGTTTCTTACATTTGCGCTTCACGTCCTGTCCACTGTAATCTGCGATATTTAACTAGACTAACAATGTATTGTGATAATTTGAGAGTATTCAAACCATAATAATGTAACCTCCTCCACTATTCAACATATCCACTCATTTTTGGACCAAATAGCTTCCTAAGCACCTTGTTTTCAAACACCCTAAACTTATTTTTGACGTGTAAGTGGAGAGACCCTGTTTCACTACCATGAAGAACAACTGGTAAAATTATTGTCTAGCATATTTTAATATTTACTTTCCTTGAAGGCAGGTGTGACGATAACTACTAAATGACCTAGTAATAGCATGCATTTCCCGAATGTATTTTTTACCTAGTTTCCACTCTTGTATCATTATTGCTAGTTAAATTTGTTCCTAGATATTTAAACTCATTAAACCTTTCAAATGATATGTGGTTCAAAGTAATATCTATATTATTGTCCTCAATCTGTATTCTCTGTGTGATCATATACCTAATCAGTAGTGGTTAAAATGAGAGTTTCAGCCCACTTTCTCCCATAAGGTTAACATTGATCCTCCACATGAATGTGGAGGAT
>CABFWB010008668.1:0-16676 GCA_902151455.1 Timema bartmani
TTTGCTAAATACCCTTACCTCCCTCACCCTACACAAACAAGGTTCCACCACCAGTGGGTGTAGCGCATTTGTATACATACTACTATTTAACTAGTCTATTTTCTACTTGTGGTTGAGCACGCTGCACATTTCACAAGTGTAATATTTACTTTCTGATTCAAACCTTAAAATAGCATGTTAACCGTGTTGAGAATTTCCATGGCTGTATGGCACATTGGCAGTCTAATTTCACTGACTAAAGGAATGGAATTGTCATGAGACATAACACAGAATAATTTAATAAAATAGCCTTAAATATTTTTTTAAAGTGGGGGTGGGGGAGAAGGAGTCCTAAGTAGGGCGGCTTGTGACAAGTCTCTCAACAGACAATGGCTAGGATTTTTTTCTAACAAAGACCCACCTTGAAACAATTTAAAGTGTTTTAAAACACAATTAATGAAGGTTGTAGGATAGTGAATTGTGTAAGACTCCAATAATATACATCCTAGGCATTGGGTAGAAATACTTAGCTTATTAGTTCAATATGTGATCAAGTGCTACAATTTGGTGGTCTGTTCAGCACACATTTTACAAAACATTTTCATTCATAATCATTAGTTCAAAGTCTCACAACCGTAGTAGAGACCTTTTAAAAATCGGGAAAACTATGTATTTTTTTTTTTTTTCAGGAAAACATAAAATTATNATTATGGTAGAATTTTATTCTAGAGTTTGAGTGGCAACCCTGAGTAGACATTATTTAAAACTTAAATTTTCTTAGCTCACATAACTACTTTTGATCATTTGGGCTACATACTGAATTTGTTTTTTTATTACAGGTATTTTATTCAATAAAAACTTTGGGCAACATATATTGAAAAACCCACTTATAATTCAGGGGATGGTAGACAAGTCTGCTCTTCGTCCTACAGATGTGTGCTTGGAGGTTGGGCCCGGCACGGGTAACATGACAGTGAAACTCTTGGAAAAAGTTAAGAAAGTGATAGCATGTGAAATTGATCCAAGGTTAGTGAACATTTATATACCTGAATATTGATTTAATGACAATTTTAGATTTCACTAAATATCTAAAATGTTTTTGTGAAAATTAAATTATGTAGGCCTACCTACTAAATATAAGTAAATATTTGATTGAAAAACTCTTGTGTGCTGGTGGCAGCATTGTCTAAGGTGGTAGACTTGAGTTTTACTGGATCACCATTTACAGGAATGTTGAGGTTTGTATCTTGGTCATGTATAATTGTGTGTCGTTATCCACATATGATTTATCGATGTGGTTTTCATGTGTTCCCAATATGCTAGTTTGGATTTTATTCTCCAATCTACTTTCCTTAGTGTATCTCTCCTTTAAATTAAGCTGTGCAAGTAACCCTTGTGTCAAACATACTAATTTAAAAAAGTAGATGAAAAGGTACTGAGGACTTCAAAGCTTGGTTAATTTACTATTGGTATTTTCTTTCTTTCTGAATAGACTCATATATAATTATGCATGTATGTGTAGTGTTTATGTATGGGTGTGTATGTTTGTGTATAAATACATTGACTACTTTTCCTTATTTAAATATAATAAAGGTAATTTTATTATTTACAGATTGGTAGCAGAACTCCAAAAACGAGTGCAAGGTACTCACTTTCAATCCAAATTGCAGATAATGATTGGTGATATTCTTAAAACGGATCTACCGTTTTTTGATATTTGTGTTGCTAACATCCCTTATCAAATCTCATCACCTCTGGTCTTCAAGTTGTTATTACATAGACCATTTTTTCGTTGTGCAGTGCTTATGTTTCAAAGAGAGTTTGCTCAAAGACTTGTGGCCAAACCAGGGGACAAGATGTATTGCAGGCTTTCCATAAACACTCAACTTTTAGCAAGAGTTGATCTCTTGATGAAGGTGAGGATTAATTCAGTGGCTCATTCATTCACATTAAAGTTACAGATAGCCTCCGTCCACAATTATCTCAGCAAAATGTGCTTGACTATGATTTGGAAGCCCGAGGTTCAAATCCTGCCCAGCTGCAATCCGTCCTTTCCATAGTTTAATGTTAGGACAGTAAATTAGAACTCAACCTCTTCATTTTGTGTACAGTAAGTCTTTGATTTACATGTATTCAAGTTATACATATTCGTGGAGTACGTGGTTCTGGTACTTTTGACTTATGACTAGCAACCCCATCCATCAAGCACCACTTTAAATATAATAGATGGTGATCCTAGTAAGCTGGAACACAGCTGATACTGTATTATCATCTCAGTTTGTTTGAATAAAGTTTCGTTTTCTTAAAGATTCATTTTCATAAGCAGAAACTGCCTTACTTTAATTATCCTTTGAAACAAACATAGGCCTATAGGTCAAAAGTACATCATATTTAAACACTTGGCCTATTTGACAGAGTTTTTTCAACTTGCTTGGTAACCTTCAGAATAAATTAACTACTTATGTTGGTGACTTACTATACTAAAATAGTTATGTTAAGTTGTGGATGGCGCTGGTGGGCAGTAAGATAGCTAGCACAATAATTATATATTTACGCGAGTAGTAAAATATTTTTTGAACATTTAATATGCTTAGATTTTGTTTATTGGGTGGCTGACACAATAATATATTTAATTGATACACTAAATTAATTTCATTCACTTGTGAGTGTAGTAAAATAATTTTTCAAAATGTCTTAAAAATGTGGTTAAAAATATAAGTACATTACCAAGTAAATATTTAAATTAAATTAATTCCATATGCTAACAGCCTTGGACATGGTTCCTATATTTTTGCCTCAAACATTGAATAATAATCCACCTCAAAGAAACTTGCTTTAATTTCTGTAAAGTAAAAAAAATAAAATATATTTATAGTATTTGCTTGATGCAGAAATATGTGGGTTACGATGATTCATAATTCACTACAACTGTGGTCTTGGATACAAATAACCTCACTTTTGTTGAGTGATTGTAAAAATAGAACTCATATTAAAACAAATATCAGCTGGCCAGTACTGTCTCTAGTCATAATCATCATCCTCATCATTTTTCAGCCTGTGGCTGGGTCAGAGTTTAGTAAAAGACCTTTGTCTCTCTCTTTTCTTCCACCATTCTTCCTCCCTATGAAATCTCATCTATTCTTCTCCTCTCAATCACACACTTATTATTATTTGTTCCTCCCATCACTTCCTTTGTCTCCCTTGTGGCTTTTTCCCTCCAAACTTGCGAAAGTGAAATACACTAATATTAATATAATAATTTATTCTAATCAAAATATATATCTATTTTTAGGTTGGCAAGAACAACTTCAGGCCCCCTCCAAAAGTTGAATCTAGTGTCGTGCGGATAGAACCGCGCAATCCACCGCCACCTGTTAACTTTAAAGAGTGGGACGGTCTTACTCGGATTGCTTTCAACCGCAAGAATAAAACCCTTGGAGCTGCTTTCAAACAAACCTTGGTTTTAGATGTTCTTAAAAGAAATCACAGTATATTCTGCTCAATCATGAACATTGTAAGTTATAGGTTTTATTTGCTCATCTTTTAAATGGTACCAATACTAACCATACACTCGTACATTTTCTTACTATAAATAATTATTATGGCAGCTAGTCACTTGTTAGAGGTTGTCAGAATAGCCAAGGTAATTTTAATTACATTATCTAATGCTTTAATATCTTCTGATTTAATTAATATTTTCAAGCAAAAGTTGCTCATCAATTATTTTGTTACCTAGTTTGAAAAGGATTAGAATTACTATTTTGGAAGAAGCTATAAAAAAAGAGAAATAGAACAAAAACAAACAAATAAGACATGGCCTTTATATTGAAAAAAGTAACAATTAACACTTAACACTGCAACCACTGGTTAAAAAGGCAATGGCTACCTTTTGAAAGCCAAATTATTTTTGTTCCTATTCTTCTTTCCTGTACCTTCCTTCTTCCTTGTACTTATATTAATATGTACTGTACCTCGGAGTGAAAAGAGCTTTTACATAGATAATCATTTAAAATAATGATTTTGTATGTTAATATTTCTTAAACTCTGATAGGTACATATTTTGAGGGAATAGGCCCATATGTAAGAAAGAAGCTGAGCAAAACAGGAGGTGGAGTAGTTTGCTTGGATGAGTACAAGATGGCTGTATTTCCAAGAAATGATATAATAGAAAGAATTGTACAGAACACCACACTTTGGTTTGACTCCTAAGGCACAGCTATACTCCTGATGTATTGGACTCCCTTATTTCACTTCTACTCCACTCCATCTCCAGTTTAGCTCAGTTTTGTTCTTCCATATGGGCCTATTGTTAAATATTGTATTTACAGAGTGTGCCTGAAGATTTCGACATAAAGAAAACTGTTGAAGTTGTACTAAAGAAAGGAAACTGGGAGACGAGGAGAGCCAGGACAATGGACATTGATGATTTCTTAACGTGAGTGTCATATCATGATTTTATAATATTTGTTTAGTTTAGTTGTTATTTCATGGACTTAGCAAACTCTAACTTATTAGTTAGTGTCTAGGGCCTTAAAGTGGACTCTGAGCCACTTATATTCTGCCTGAATACATTTTCACCTATGTCCTGCACCAGGCTTTGAAAGTAGCTTGTAAGACCAGAAGGTTGGGGGGATAGTGCCTTAATGATCTTCACAATTGCAAACTTGTGTGGGTGAAAATAAGCTTGAGTATTTGAAACACCTCCACAAAATTTATCCTAATAACTGATTCAGTTTGAAACATACTAAACACATTACATAAGACTTAACGTCATGGCAGCTTTAGTGCTCAAAGGAGACAGTGAAACAATAAACAAGTTACGCTATGCTAGATTTTTGGATGAGTATGTTTTAGTGTTTAAAAAAAGTGTACCAGTGAGTGTTCCTCACACTTCCCCCTTGATTTCAACCATGCGTACATATGTAGATTTATTTAAACCTTTGCATGGTAAAATTATGTTACTCTATTACATTGGCTCTTAACCCTTTTTTTGTTTGTTTATGGCACACTATTTTTTTATCGTGAGTCTTCGCGGCACACTGAAAGTGCAGGTTGGCGACACAACTGGAGACTCAACCATGCTCATGCACAGACTTTGGTCAGCTGAACAGGAAATGCGTGCTTTTTTCTTCATTCGATCATGTATTGAAGTTTTCAAACATATTCTTTCTTTTTTTTTTAAAATATTTATTGAATTTTTTTTATTAACAATAACATAACATTGAGAATTTAGCCGCACACCCTTTGAGAACCGCTGTTCTAGTCCATTGTTTCTCAAACTTTTTCCCGTAGCGGACCATTAGCTAGATCCACATACAGTCAACTCACCTTAATATACACTCTACCTTTCTCCTTGCTGAAGCTGGAAATTCTATTGATGTACATGTTAATCAAGCAGTAAAAAAGAGTATTTTTATTTGACTTTGTATCTTATGCACATTTCACATGTAATACTACTTAGCAGACTTATCCTGTCAATCATATACTCTTTAGCTCTTTCACATAATATTTATTTGTTCCATATGGTCCTATCTGCAGACCACCTGACACACTGTCACGAACCACAGTTTGAAAAACATTGCTCTAGTCCTTACACATATAGGTATCACATGTCAAGACATGTAAAGTTATAATTGGCTTCTTTTTCACAAAAAACAGAGAAGCTTCATAACAAGAAAAACTATTAATAATATTATTGTGTTTAACACAAGGACTTTTATTTGCTTATCCAAGAAAGAATGAGAAGGGTATCTTAGTATCCATCCCAGCCAGTATTCATAACCTGACTTCTCTGTCATCAGTGACCAAATGCAAAACAAGTTTAGCATCGTTAGACTGCCTGGGTTTGATTGTGGAATGGTAATATTATTGTCAGTTTTGTATAAGTTTATGGGTTTCTTGTTTTGTTCATTTCTTGAGAACAGTTTTCAAAATAATGTTTTCTTGAGCAACATAGTTCACTTTTTGTTGTGTTTTTTTTAATTCCAGGTTACTTTGTGATTTCAATGAGCAAAAAATACATTTTTCATAAGTGAGCCGTTGTCTTCTACTTTGCTGCAAACATATGAAACTATTTATGAATCTTATTAAAATGATACATTATGTGAAGTGAAATTGTTTGTACAGTTATATAATATTGTTCATTTTTTGTCAAGAAAGTAACACTATCTGAAATAAAACTTATTTTACTAATTTTAACTATTCAATATAATAAGAATTGATAAAAATCTCAAGTGCGATGGTCATGCTAGTTGAGTTTCTGTGCTTCAGACCATGTCCAGCCACCTCAAAGAAACTTTGGTTACAATCTTTTTTTTTAGCACCACGTCTTACTACCTGTTTGAGCTGTACGCTATGTACTAATTATACTTATGGTTTTAGGGATTAGGAAGGCTATATTTACAGAAAGTGTACCCACATTTACCTGGAGGGAGATTGGAAAACTATTTTAGAAAAACCATCCTCAGTACAGCTGATCGAGATTCAAACCACGCTCTCCCCGTCATCGGCAGTTTAGTTTACTGTGAGAGTAGCGCGTTAGACTATGCAGCCACCAAAGCAGATGGCTGCAATCTTAGTTTTGTCAATGCTTTTTCGTCTTAATATGACACACAATCAGGCAGAGTACTGACTTCTCTGAGTTATAAGTGTAGTCAAAGAAACAAATAACCTCATGTTAAAATAATAGTAAAAAAGTGTAAATGAATAACGGGGTGGCCACAGATAGGGAAAACCTGGAATAGTCAGGGAATAAGAGAACTGAGAAAAAAAATCAGGAAAAAGTAATCAATATCAGTGTCTACTTCACATTCAAAGTGTAATTCTTCTGGGCCATCACCCGCCTTGGTGGCGTAGTTGGCCAACGCGCTAGTCGTGTTGAGCCCGACTGCCGAGGACGGGGAGATCGAGGTTCAAATCTCGGTTGAGTAAACTAGGGGTGGTTTTTCCTAAATGGTTTTCCACTCTCCCTCCACGCAAATGCGGGTTCACTTCCTCTAAATTCAACCTTACTCTAAATTCAACCTTCCCAATTCCTAATCCATTAGCGTAATTAGTACTTAAGCGTATAACCCGAACGGGTAGTAAGACGGGGTGCTAAATAATAATAATAATAATAATAAGTCTGGGCCGTCTTTAACTCCTCTTTAATGTTTAAAACGACAATTGGGGTCAAATAAACTAATAATCAACCTTGTCCACATTATGCTGCTTTGATTATTTTCTTCACCTTAACAAAGGTCATATATTGCATATGTGTGCAATCTCTTTTTAGGTTTAGATTGAATGGCAAGTCACATTCACAGTCACCAGATAATATCCACACAAGTATTTCATTACATTTGATTTCAGGATAATTTTATAATATTTGAAATTGATAAAAAGAAAAATAACCTAATAAGTGTAAAAAAAAAAGCTTTCTTCATTAAATTTAAATTTACACCTATTAGTATAGTTTTCCTTTTTCTTTATTTTTATCAATTTCTATTATTATAAAATTATTAAGCCATTGGGCTACATTGTTAAACAGTTGCTTGCAGGCGTAATGAACAAAAATCGAAAAGTAACAGTGATACTGTTGATTACATCTGTTAGACTCATTCCTTGCTAAGATTATCAAATCTTTCTATTTTGAAAAATGGATTATTGAATCCTTTTATCGTGTTCATCTATAATACTCAGCACGTGATTATGTTGCCATTCACTTTTAAATGTTTTTAATATTAATATTGATTTTTAACAGTAAATAGTTTATTCAAAATAATGTAACACATGCTATAGTTAAAATTTTAAGTTGTTAAACTAAAACTAACATTTGAAATGCTTCATATTTGTAAAACTCACAACTGTGAATATTGTTTATCAAATACAATACTTCCTCGTATTCAATGTTTATACAATCGATAACACTTATAGTCTAGTCAAACACTACCAACTATTTATTTTTTGAGTGTTTTATAGGGATGGAGAAAGATAATTTGAAGGAAATTAATACACATTTTTCTTAATTACTCTCGGTTGCGGTTGAGTTTCGACCTCCCCGTCACCAGGAAACCAGAGATGAGGCTGACACCTTTGTCAACATACTCATCAGTACAGGTTGCGGATAAATTATATTAGTTCAATAATGTTGGCCATTGACGGTCCATTTATACTTAGTAGTTTACAGTTATATAAATGGGTCACATATGATTTAAGCTAATAATAAATTTTTGTCTAGAAAAACCTCAAAAAATTAAAGAATCTGCAAAGTGAAGTCCTGTAGCACCCTGAATAAAAAAAATGTGGACTTGGTGGGTGATCATTGGCACATAAATTAAATTGCAAACTTATGTAGCTTTTGCTCTAAAGATGGACATGTACCTACTCAATATTATCTGCTAGCTCTGTAAGTATCACAATTCCAACTATCTGAAGTTAACAAATTTTGATAACTCTAACCCATATAATAATTTAGTTTTCTATATTTTAATACTAAGCTTTACAGGAGACTACCCATTTATCTTTCTTCAAATATTCATTAACAACTTTTTGTGAAAGTCTTTATTTTTACTCTTTTTGGAAGTCATGAAAATACCATAAAATTCTCAAATAAAATAACTATTATATACTTTTAAAACTATTAATTTATTTGACTTTTCTTAAAACCAAAACATGAAACTATACTTCTATTCTGGCCATATAGGAAATAAATTCCAACATGGATACCACACACTGTCTTGAAAATGTTATTAGGTTTACGAATGTTTGTTTCCTCAGTGGGTTATTTTAATCATTATTAATATTTATTTTTTTTTGGTGAAGTGAACATTTACTGAAATTGGCCAAAAACAAAAATTCTTTTGGAATAATTTTCAAAATTATTGTAAATAGGTCACAACATTTCATGGCATAAACAATTATTGTCTACCTCACACATTGATAGATTGACCTCTCATGTTCCATAAAAAAAAAGCTATTCTCTTGAAAGTACATTAAGGCAACTCATTTAAAAGACCTACCCAGATATAGTACATTATTAGTGGTTTTCAGTGGGTAATAATTCATCTAATAATGGTAAAAAAATAAACAAGTCAGAGAAGTATGGCTAACTCAGAGGTCCTGGCTACTAAACTCTGGTAATCTGCTGGTATGAATATTCTGTGAAAGACATTATTGTTATTAATTTTCCTGAGCTAGCCAGAGTCTTATAAAAGTATTAATACAACTATTATTAGAAGCTATGAGAAAAAGTAAAGAACAAAAAATAATATCAAAGTGGCACCTAACTTGAGGTCATAAAAGGTTACACTTAGTTGGCGGAAGGGTGTAAGTGTACATATGTTAGGTTGTCTGGTGAGACAGTTTTGGATACACCATTATTGTTGGTGTATAACCTGAATGGGTAGTAAGACGCTGTGCTAAAAAAACACATTATTGTTACTACCTTATCACAGGATAATAGAAACATGGATTCTGGAACAATGGACCAACCATAACATTTGAAATTTGAGACCTGCCTAAGTGGCCAAATGGTCTAAGACGTCACTCTTGTGTTAAACTGGCCTGCTGATGACAAAAATATCGGGATTTGAATCTCGATTTGATCTACTGAGGGTGTTTTTTCCTAAATTGTTTCCCACTCTTCTTTCACACAACTGCGGGTAGATTACCTCTAAAATTCTTCCTTCCTAATCCCTACCACACTATAGTAATTATCATATATGCACGTAACTTGACCTGGTAGTGACGAAAAAAACATTTGGGCGTTGAAAGCTTGGATGGTGTGAACAACAGAGAAATTGAGGGGATAGAAATGTACTTGCTAAAGGGTACTGTGGATTCTCGTCAGATTCAGCAGCACGGCCTAGACACACAGAGCATCATGGAGATGATATTGGGGGTATGCAATAATTTGTGTGCAATGTAGTAGGGCAAGCAGATTTCACCGAAGGCCGTGGCTGCACAAAATGGTTGTACCAACGAGCATTTAACACGATTAAGTGAGCACACAACTACACAGTTTTTACAGTTGAATGAAAATACTACTAATTATATCCCTCAACTAAGTATCTGAACCAACTAACAAATCGCACAGCTGAGGGATCACACCACTATTCAGATAAAACCAAAGAGTAGGTAAGGCTTTTAACTAAAACAACTAACCAGCAGTTTGCTCTGCTAAGCAATAACATGGCCCTGTCACAATAAACTCATTTTACAATTTTGTTGAAACTGAGATGGTCTGTGAACAAAAGATTTGAAGAAACTCAAGAAGTTGGTATTTTGACTGCTAATAAACTGAAAATGAAATTGAAAAGCAAGTTTCAGGACTTTTTGCTATAGATGCGGAACACAATAGACTCCTTTTTTCAGGTAAGCGAAAATCTTAAATTCTGAGTACACTAAATTTATTAATGAAGTGGTTTGTGAGCTGTTTGCTTTGAAGACTAAAGTGAAAGCTTCTACTAATCAATAGGAAGACAATCAGAAGAAGTCAATACCAGGTTGGAAGAAGTTCAGTCTTTAGCAGGCTTTACAAATCTTGTGTTATTGAGTAGTAAAGTGGACAAGATGGTAAAGCAGAGATTATCTGTTGTAACTTTGCTTAGTGGTGTTAGATAAAATCACATGTGTCGCATATTGGAGCAAATAAGTGATATGAAGGAAGAGGCCATTTTACAGGCAGAAGGCAAAACCTAGCGCGTACAGCTGGAAGTAGTTGCTTTGGTTCCTGGTCTATCATTGGGTATGTTATCACCGCTGTTGCAATGTAGGATTTAAGCTATTTTTAGTGGGGATTTTACAGACAATCTGTTGACTATTGTAAAAGTTACAGAGATTATTAATGACACTGGCTTTACTGGAAAGCGAAAAGATAAGAAGTATTGATGATGCTATGACTTGTACTGCTTCACATTGGTGGACCTTAGAGGCAAAAGAAGTGACGTCATGGATAGAATTTCAGCAGCGGTTTCTTGACAAATTCAGGTTCCCAGGGATAGATCTGGTGCCAGACTGCACTGTTTGAAATATAAATAAAGGTTTAAAGGAGGCTCATTATATTAATCTTTATGAAGCATCATCATTTTAGCACTTTCATGACACGTGTAGCTTTGATAAATGTTCACTAGTCAATTTACAGTGAGAGTAAAGTAGTTACTTTTCAAAAAGGAATAATGTACCTCAATTACATAAAAAGCTCAAAAGTTTGACACTTTAGAGTCGTTAAGACGTAGCATGAATGACAGTAAACCTGACAAGGGGACAAATAACTAACAACCTAATCAGAATCCTTCCAAGTCATACTTCCCAACACTGTCCTTTACCACCACTAGCTCTCAAGGCCATCAACAAGGTTTATTTTACTCTCAATCATCCAACCAACATCAGCAGGATCAATGAGGCAACCTAAATTTCAACATGTAGTATGGCAGCAACAAATGATACCTTACAAAAACAAGTAAGACCAAATGCGAGTGTGTCAGGTTACCCATTACACTATCTGGGGATTCCAGTGATATGTCATGTCAACCAAGGAATTAGTAGTCGGCACTAAATTATCAAGTTGGGTGTTTGGTTTAACAAGGTATGAACTCCATCAGATTGACACACGCTAGTGGAGGTGATAAGGACAGGGATCTACATATGGGATCATCTGTTTCTCAAGGGATGGGTGTACTGCCCTGACTTGAAAGAATTTGTCCGTGATAGATTGAGTAGGTGTGGATTATGACAAAGGATTAAGTTCATTACCACCCATTCAGAAGGCTTATACCAGTTTATCATTCCCACTGATCTATATGGGTCACTGCAAGAAAGGAAAGGTGGATAGGCATTCTCAAGCTTCTCCGTTGATTTTTTTGATCCAGAAAAAGTGTCATAAACCCAAACCTGTGTTGTGTTTCTTTATCTCCTAATAGACAATTTATAACTAAATACATTGTTTGAGATTGACCTCTACAAGTGGCAGCCATCAACAAGAGGAGGAGTTGGTGTAGTCAACCACAGATTTCATTGTTGCCCTATCATGTTTTACATTTATCATAAAAGAGAATAATGCTAACACATTTCAAGGACAAAAGGAGCAGTGGCAAGTGGTCATTTCTGGGCAAAGGGAAGCAGTGAGGCTACATTTTTTGTAGAATTTTAAGTACATTGGAGAATAAAGGAAGGGGGTGACAACATATGAATGGAATAAAAAAATCATTGGTGATCTTAGATTTAATAATACTCAATCATTAAATTATATATATTAAAATAATAATTGTAATTCAAATAATAATAATAATAATAATTAATAATACTAATATAATAATTAATAATACTAATATAATAATAATAATTATTATTACTATTATTATTATTACTATATTATTACTATATTATTATTATTACTATAACTATTATTACTAATATAATAATAATTATTATTATTATATTAGTATTATTAATTATTATTATTATTATATTAGTATTATTAATTATTATTATTATTATTTGAATTACAATTATTTTCTTTTAATAGCTTTGCAAATATTATTATCACTGAATCAGGATTTATTCTACATGCCACTGTTGTTAGTAAATAGTAAGGTCAACTATGTAATTTTCTACCAACCCAACACCCTGATAATTAATAAACACTTTCATAAAATTGAGTATTGACATGCCAAAGTTTTTTTTGTTGCTGCACCTAAAAATGGAATGGGTCTGTCTGCTTTTCTTTTTTCTGTCAAAATATCGGAACGAAAAACTATCACTGGAGGATCAAACAAGCATCAATAGTCTTGTAAAATAAAACTAAACCTACTGTAAATTGGTGATAAATACATTATTTTGTAATATAATGCCCATAATTATATATAGAGACAATAAATATTGCTAAAACCAACCTAAGAATAAGATTTTAACAGTATATTAAATACGATTATACATCAATCACGAATATAAACTGAGCCAATACTTGACCTAGAGAAACGCTGCTCCCCTTTCACCGATGAGGGCTGGGCATAGCTGGAAACAAATGAATGACATAATAAAGAGTGAGACTAGCTGCCTGGCCAGTCAGTCTGAGTGAGAAAGAATTGCTTGTGCTACGAAAGAAGAGCTACCATCCCAACCATTATTAACAGTATCTTTGTAGAGGTTTCTAATTATAATAATTGGTTTTAACATTGTTTTCCTCTTATTTTCTTTATTCCCTCTTTAATTTTAGGGAAGCATTGCTTCCCTTGCTTCCATTGAATAAACGCCACTGAAAAGGAGGCTCTATGTAAGGCAGCATTTTGACACTTTCTCTTTGTTTATTGTAAAATGTAGTCTACCTTCCGACATTAGTATAGTTTAAGTAATTTAGTGGGTTTTATAAAAACACATTTGAGTGTTAAAAGTTTCTACAGTTTAGTTCTCAAACAGAGGAAAAGGTATGGCTGATTATTTATTGTTTGGATTACCTACTATATGGCATTAGGAACTCGAACGTTCATTAGGTGAGTTTTCACCGCTGACCTGGTATCAATGTTAACAAAATGTTTATGACCAACACGATAGCAGAGCTCGGTTACTAACACTTTCCTTGACCAGACTAAAGAGGATGGTTACGACCAATGAGCCGAGAATTTGTGCACCCATGTCAAAACAGCATCACTTATGTTATATTTAAATGAGAGATAGTGATGAAAGAATTTTACAAAAGGAAAGTGTGCGATTGCTTTTTATAATTAAAGATTAATTTTTCTCTTAATTATTTCCACATTGGTTGATCAATGTTTGCAATAAAAAAAACTTCTGCTAGATATCAGTTACCATCATTCCTATGTCGTTGGCTACTTGTATGTTTATTTATGAATTATAACAGTGATTTTTCTACTGCCTTAACTTCAGATATTTATATGCCAAAATAAAAAAGTTTATTTTTAATTGGGGATGGTGCTCTAGAACTGATACAAGTAAAACACTGTATTTTCTTAAAACAGCAAATCAATAAGAAATTTCTATTATCATTTATACTTGCAAGTAAATGGCAAATCAAATGATACCATATTCATATCTAGGCCTATTTAATATGATTTAATTTTGTAGTATTCAGACATCTCACTAAAATCAAAATACAGGCGAAGGACGTTTATTTGCACATGAAAGGTTAGAAAGGTTAAGTAAGAAGGGGACGATGCTCAAAAACCTTACCCATAAATATTTCACTTATTTTTGTTAATTATTAAAAAATTTATAGTTTCTTCTATCAATACACTCACAAAGATATGGAGAATCGATAGAAACTAAAAAATTATATTATTTGCATTTGAAAGTATTTGACAACATCACATTAAAAAAGTAACACTTTGTTTGGGTTTTTTAATGGCAATTGCTACAAAAGTATTAAATTATTCATAGAAGACTGAAACTGTTCACATCCTTACATGTTAAACTCTCTTAATATGACTGTACTATAGCTTGGTAGTAACAATCGGTATGTTGCTGCAAGTAATATAACTACAGTAATTTAATTAAATAATATTTAGGGATGATAGGTACTATGAATAATTGTCTTGGCACTTAAGTCAAATATAGTATTTGAAAAATGTCTACTTGAAAGCGGGAAACAAAGTTGGGACCATTATAAAGATGGAAGTACCAAAGTTCTATGTTTGAATCTCATTTTTTAAATAATAAAACGATATTGAAACTTTATAGACTATATGCAGGAATGAAATGAGTAAAAGGGGAAGGTGAGTGGTATTGATTTGCCTCTGTATTGAGCCTTCTGCAAGAACGTACCCTTTAGGATAGCAAATTAACACCACTCACACTTAGAATATGAATTAATATTTAAATCCACTCAAAAATCACAATTCTCATTAACTCTTCACGTTTGCTTATTTCATTCTTGCATTCTGCCTTATCCCTTTATTGAAGGAAATACTCTAATTTTTGTATTTAGACAAATTACCCTAAATGCTATTCATCAGGATTAAATTACAATTCCCTCTCGGTTGCTATGAGCTAGATGGTAAGACTATTCATGTCTTAGTCCCTTCATAAATCAATACTTTTTTAAATAATAATTTATAGCCATGTTTATATGATCAAAAATTACCAAACAAATAATTACAATGATATTTATAATACAATATTTCAAATTGAAATTATCTTAAGTCAATGAGCAACTGATTAATTGTAATTTGTATGTTATCACTTCATATGGGCTATTATTTTTATTCACTAGTTGTCACATTTGGGATAAAATAATTACCGTCTAATAGTAAAAATGTAAACTTGGAGACTCAAACTTTTTTTCAAAATTTAAATTGCGCGCGCTCTATTCCGCAACGAGACTAACGCCATTTGGCTTCAATGTCTGATCACTGAAACTCAAGTATAGCCAGACCCGTATATCTTTGACTCTGGTAGTACCTCATGTTTTCTTAAGGTTATTTTTGGATAGATATGTTTAGCTTGATATGTGTAAATATTAGGACTAGTCATAAAGCACGAATCTAACTAAGAATTAAATTAAAAAGCTCGTTTTCCGTCGATTTGCATTACGTATAGTAGGATTACAAGATGTTAGATCTACTCATTGATCTCTATAATATAGCTGGATGGACATATGTGGCTGAAATTTTCGAACTGTCGTCTGCATACCATTGTGTAGGAGAGAAAGAATCTTTTGGGTATCGCTTTCCCTCTTACACCCCCTAGGATATGTGGCATTTTGACATCGATTATTAATATGATTGAATATAAAGTCTGTTCACCGTAGGAATTGTTTTCTGAAAGGCCTTTTTCCCTACCAGAAATCTATTATATAGTAGGATAACGGTAGGAAAAAAGACCTTTCAGAGAGTAATTCCTACCGTGAATGGAGTATATATGATACATCAATGTATGATTAGTTAAATGAAATATTTGTCTTATTTAAAGCTTTGAAGAGCATAGCAAAGTTCGAAACTGTTTAATTTTTTCTTTAAATAAGTTGATGTAGCTTAATATATACGATGATTTTTGAAGGAAGCTCGCTTGTAAGGATTTATATCGTACAAGAATCCTACCCTACATTTGTGTTTAGTTGGGATAAAAGATCTTCCAGAAGGAAATTTCTACTTCCGTTCTAAATGGCTGTTCATCCTACCAAAAAATTATTTATATATGATAGTATTCTGGTACAAAATAAAGCCTTAGAGATAGGGATTATTACTAAAATCAGGGTTTAGTAGATACCGTATTTTCTTCAAGCCTATAACCTAAATTATCATTTGAACGTAAGACCTCTTCACAAAGTATTTCATTCAAACCAATGTAATACAGATTTTAGCTAACTTGTTTCATTAAAGTTATCGAAATTAAAACATAATATGGTTCTGAAATCAATACATACGATATGAGCCGACTTAAAAAATAAATAAAAAAAAGATAATATAATAATACTTTCTACTAGCTTATAACCTAAGTGATAGTTTGAATAAATGGTAAATACACAACTTTTGTCATTCAAACAAATGGAATATAGTTTTAAGATACATTATTCATTATATTTATCGAACTTTCAATATAATATGATTTCTGAAACCAATATACAAACTAGTAACTAACTTTAAATATAAGTGTAGTCCTGTTAGACTGTAAACAACATAGATGGTATCCAAGGCCGTAGTCAAGGTTTTTTTTGGGGGGTTCAACCTCCCCCCCCCCCACCACCAAATGTTATGAATAAAAAA
>CABFWB010008669.1:0-16675 GCA_902151455.1 Timema bartmani
ATCTCTAGTTATAGGCAAATTAAAATTTTTATATACAGCTTTGGGAAATGAGGACTTGAAAATGCACAGAACAAATAATAATCTATTTATTCTATAACATTTCTGTACTATTTATTTCCCTCCCTAATATTTTTTTAAAATTATCTTTTTACCAAACTATTGAGAATAAAATAAAATATTAGGTAGATTTAACTAATCACTGGTGCAGCTAGTAATAGTTATAATAAGGATATTTTGTCGGGCCTCTGGTGCTCGCTTTAACCAAGTTTGACTGTATGTTAGTAACATTTGTTTCGAGAATCAAGACATAGTGTGTTGTACGAGTATAAAGTTAAAGACATATCCTACCGGAAGTGATAAAGAGTTAGAGCCACGTATCCTAGCTCCTATCCAGGAAGGATAGATCTCGGGTTCGAATCATGGTTGAGCACACACCGAAATTGTAATTTTCAAGAAAGTGTTTTTCTCACTCTCTCTTCAAGTTTATACTTTTTTAGCACCACGTCTTACTACCCTTCGGGCTATACGCTTATTTACTAATAATGCTAATATGAAATGGTGAATTTAGAGGAAGTGTTCCCGCATTTGCATGGAGAGCTATGTATAGATATAGTGGAAAACCATTTAGGACAAACCACCCTCAATGCACCCAACCGGGATCGATATCCGTTCTCCCTGTCATCGGCAATCTAGTTTATTGCAAGAGTAGTGCCTTAAACCATGTGGCCAAAGCGGGTCAAGTTAATACTCTTCCATTTGCCCTTACTTTCTCATACCGACCATTTTCAATCCAATATTTTGATTTTAACGTGTCATTAAAAATATACACTTTTTGTTTGCTGCTCTAGGACATCCTTTTTTCGGCACCAGACAAATACCGGTGGGCACCTTCTCTGATTAGGTTTACTGTTGACTGGAAGTTCGAATACCGGCTGTTTATACTGAGGGTAGTTAAAAAAACTTTTTTTTTACCACCCTCTTATCTATATTGGAGTAAATTTACTCAAAAATAACATCTTTCTAATATCTAAAGTTCAATTTTCAAAGAAATGTCTTTTTAGAAAATACAAACTTTTTTTGCGGTTAACTTTGATAACATTTGACTATATTATTAGTGTTATTTTATAGCTGTTGGTAATATCTATCAAAAGTTACTTCTGAAGATCACATGACTTGAAGTATGAATACGTGAAAATAGATCTAATAATTTTCCTGTTTGCCGAATAACTTTGGTATGTACATTAATCAGTGAGAATATTCCGGATGTTCTGAGCGGGTAGTAAGACGTGCGGTGCGGTACCAAGAGACCGACCTACCCGTGCCAAACCGACAGTTTTTCACTTTCATTCTGCAAGAGCCGACGAACAGTGTTGGAGGGTTGACGCCATCCCAGGCGCAGACCAGGCGCATGTCGCTTACGCATGGCAGAAGATCACAGGGGTTTCCAGGATGAGGTCTGGCCGCACAGGCAACTACAAACAGGGCTGCCAAAATAACTGAGACCATATATTCTGTAACATGTCAAACGCCAGTCCGTTTTAAACTCAAGGCATTTGATGTAGCCTTCGCTTACCTTAAGGTGTAGCCTCCGGCCCTGCTCCATTACTTAACCCAAACACCACTATGAGTGTTTGTTTATAAAAACATAATTACTAAACATCAACAATTTTACATTAATAAACACACACATTGAAAATAAACGAACACCAGTCCCATGGGGCTCTAGAGCGTTTCTCTCTGTTGGTAAACAAAACACTATCATGGTATTAATATGGCGCCCTTAAGGGGGCGTTCAAGTATTACGTAAGCACCTTTTTTGGGGAAGGGGTCCGAGCTTTACTTATTTTTGCTGGCAAGTGGGGAAGGGGGGTCAGAACAATGCTTACTTAAGACAAAGAAAGACGGATAAAATTAAGGGAGGGCAAGCCGCTTGGACTTCAGGCAGCAATGAAGATGCTGATTGGCTAAACGAGGAAGAAGTGGAGAAGCCTATAGAAGTGAGTTAAAGCTTGAGTGACCTAGCCCACCAAATTGAAATATAATAATTGAAAGTGTTGAGACGTGGATTCAAGGACCTTAGTCATCGGATTAAATGGAGATTAGTTTTTTTTTTATAAATATAATATTCATGTATTCACTAATAACACTTTTTTTAATAACTTCAATTCAAAGTAAAATAAAATTTAAAACCTTTATAATGTTATAATTTGTTTTAATTTTACCTGTTCAATAAATTTAAATTCATTGTATACCAGTGTTAGATGTCATTTATTTAGCTATGTTAATAACTACCAGTAATTTATAAATTTAATTCATTTTTTTCCTCATCGCGTCTTACTACCTGTTCAGGCTATAAGCAAAATTGGGGGAAATAAAAAGGAATGGTTATTCCAGTAAATAAATGAAAAAAGTTGACATATATTACATAAACAAGAGGAGGCATCTACTTATTTTTGCTTACAAGGGAGGGAGGGGCTAAAAATGGCTAAAAATGTGCTTACTTAATACTTGAACACCCCCTTAACGGCCAAATAAACTACACACTTAAGGATGGGGGAGGAAAAATTAAAAGAAACCTCCCCATCGCTCATAAAGGCCCATGTGTCCTTAAATAATGTAAACATAAAAGAGGAAAGTGACACACAGTAAACCAATGACTATCAAGACAGAAAATTCGTTAATGGGAGGGGGGGCGGCGTCTCTCTGTGTTTATTTGTATGATTATTTATTTTGAATCCAACATAAACCTAATACATACATACATACATACATACATACATACATACATACATACATACATACATACATACATACATACATACATAAACACAAGAGATTTTATAAAGTAGGCACCACCTCCGAAGGGCTCTCGAAAACCAGCTGGCAATATGAAAATAGTTAACAAAAACAATGACATAGTATAGGGCGCCCTGACGGGCTGATTACTCGTAAACTTCAGGATAAGGGGTCGTCCATCAACTACGTAACTTTTTTTCCTAGCTTTTTTAGCCCCCCTCCCCCATGTAACACCATGTAGATATCTAGCCTAGCCCCCCCTACCCCCCGTTACGTAACTTTTCTCACCAAGATTGAATGTCATTATTTCATAGGGAAGATTTGTGATGCTAAAGGAGGGATTCAGAATTAATACTTCTTAAAATCTATTTAAAATCCTGAACATAAATAATTTCAGAGAGTATTAATATTTATGGATAGCTACACATACAAACAGATAAGACAGACAAGTACAGACATAAAGACGTTAAATTCAAATTCCTCAGGTTCGTGTATGTGCTGACTAGGATGGCCCTTTTCTATAGTAGCGCTCGCTACATCATGATGCTGAAGTACCCAAATCAGATCAGATCAAATTTAATTATTATTTTTAACCGTCTTATTTAAAATTTTTAAATATGAACATTATCTTTTACAAGCATTATAAATTGAATTGAATTGAAATAAATTTCTTAGTAGCTAAAGATAGTTTCTAGTGAAATCCCATATAAGGCGCATGCGTAACTGTGTATAGAGGAATAGAATTGGAACAGAAGAAGTGAACATGCGCGATTATTACATTAAGGACTAATAAACGAAAAATTAAACATTTCAAATTTCTAACTGGTTTTAAGTCTTACGTTTTCTTTTAGGATAATTAAGTTACAAAGGCTTATTTTGGAAAAATATTAGCTCATTAAAGCGTTAATTTATTATATATATTTTCTAATTTTTAGTGTAATTAATTTAAATGTCTTAAAGACATGAATGTTGAAACCATTTTGATTATTTTTTCTATTATATTCTTTTGACTGTATTATTCATATTTTTAAATGAATTTTTAAAGTGCTATTTATAATTTAAAAACTAAGAGTGTGTAGGCATATATATAATGAGCTATACCGATCAAGTGTCCGCCGCATGTTGGCGATGATAGTGCCAACATTTGCGGATATAGGTTGTCATGTGGTCAGCACAGCGCGCTAATATCACTTTTCTAGACCGGAGATGTTTAATATTTTTATTCAAGTAGCTCACGAGGTTGATTTTCACCCCATTCCAGAGCCACTGCTCCACAGAAAAATCTGGAAATGCCGGGAATCGAACCCGGAATCTCTGTATTTGTAGCCAGGAACTCTGACCAATAGACCACGGAGGTGGTTTATATATCTATAAAATCACATACAATTTTCTAGATAATCATATGAGGAATTCTTAATGGATCCACTAATCACATTGTATATTATATAGTAGAATACCAATAATATATTTTCAGCTGTTGCGCCACAAGTATAAATACTCACCCATAAACACACCCATCATGATTATTCCCGACTCGTTGCTACAGTTACAAGCACTGTTATAGTTGGACTGTGTAGTCAACTCTTCAATGAAAGATTTGTGTCACGATTGCTTTATCTTTCGTGATTAATTAAGTCCACTATCTATGCTTGGGTAAGCTTAATGAAATAACGAGATTTAAAAAAACTTTGTAGCAACGTCAACGTTTATGAAAATGATTCAATCTGATGGATATTGATCTTTAACCGTGCTGAAGTGTTTTATTCTTTTGTAGGGTTTATTGGTGGCTTTCGTTTTAACAATACTATCTCCTATAAAAGTTGGGTGAATGCCATTGGTTCCGGTGTATATTTGAATGGAGTACTTAGAAAAATTTAAATAAATACTCCCAGAAGAAACACATTTCACTTCGTTTACTCTAAAATATAGTAGCCTTACTTTGACTTATATCACTATGAAACTAACTAAAATATACACCATAGTGGGATCAGGCAAGGTAAGATATTTTTAATGACTCATTATATTGGACTGGATATTTATTTGATCAAATGGTTTGTAAAAAAAAAGTGTGATCCGATTTTATAACTTTAAATTTAATCAGTATAATACGATTGCGGCTATCTAGTGGGGGAAAGGGTATTTATTTATGATCTTGACTATGGATTGTCTTGAATTCAGTCCTTAAGACACGAATATATCTCAATCAATTTTACTCAAACCACTGGTCGTTTTCCACTGGATATAGTTTTAAATGAACTTTAGTCACTTGAAAACCTGAAAAAAATCCCAATATATTATTGACTACAATACTCCTCTATTTACAATTTTTAAACTGAAAATATACATCTCCTTGGTTTTGGCCTTTCAGGATAATATTTAAAACATTAAATTATCAATGTCTGTTATTTCTCTATGTGCATGTGTAAAATTAATACTAGATGGTATTTGTCTTAATTAATTTTTTATGGCAATATTATTATTCATAATGTTTTAAACCTTAGATCTTCCATTACCTACTTTTCCTCATTAACATAATCTACATTTGATGGATGTGTGATAGGTTTATGTTGCACAAATTAATGGCTCCTGGATCAACAGAAACCTGTCTTACACACATCTTCTACAATTTCAATGACATATTTGAGAAATTGGGCTAGGAATGGTTTAAAACTATGGTTATAATCGTGTACAACATCCAAACTGCTATTCTGCTAATTTGTTTTGATTATTCTTGTTAATTTCAACAATTTTTATTTAGTTTGGCTTGGTAAAAAAAACGTGCCCAGTGATTTATTTCAAAAGTAAGCACACGGTCTAAAATAAACTCTTTAGTTGTTTTAGTAAATATATTATTTAAAAAGATTACATATTAAAATATAGACAAGCGAAAACTTACCCGGACGCTGACGGATGGTAATTTTTCATGTATCAAATGCAATTTTAGGAATTATTATCAATCACTAAAATATATTATCTCAAAACTCAATTGAAATCACTTAGTTCGTATTCCGATTATACTTAAAATATTGAAATTGTACAGTACATTTTCTCTGCATCCAAATCATTATCTCTGCAACAAGTTTATTTATAGTGAGCTGTAGATAGTCCTGACCTCAGAACTTTGCATATCTGATGACACCAGAAGTTAGCAGATATAGTAGGATTCAAACAAAAAGAGAATTTTCACAAAATGCAATCATATTTGATAGCTCAACATTGGTCATATTTATATTATTGTTATCTTATAGGTATTTTACTATTTATCAAAAGCTACAGTTTCAGTTCAAATGAATTTACGTATAAATATATAAAAACTGTTTTATTAACATTTATAACCGTCAATAAATTACCTTCATATCTAAATCGAACTGGAGTTTCGGAGTACATCCTATAAATACACTTCACTCGTTAACAATAGTAAGAAATATGTCATAAGATGTTTTCTCGAAACTTCTTAATCCAGCCAATTCATATTAAATTAATTGATACTCATAAAAGTTGGATAGTTGGTTAGTATTATCAAGATATTGCTTAGAGCAAAACGCACAAAATACATGCTACTAAAGCTAACTAAACATAAATGAAGAATTTAGGTGAGGCTAGATAATTTTGTAAGTTTTTTTGACTCGTCATTTCAGAAGATATTTGTTATTTTTGAGCTGATAGTATTTGGTGGGGAGGGAGGGACTGTGAATTTACCAATACTAGGCGTTTTAAAATTATAATAATTCTCAAGTGACAAGGGCAACGTTTAGAACACCGAGGGGTCTGGGGATATGGAATACCCCCCCCAGTTAATAGGGGTTCAGGGGGTTCTCCCCCTGAGAAAATGGTATAATGTGAGTTGATAATTGGGCTTTAAATCGAGGTTCTAAACAAAAATATTTTTAAAGTTATTTGTTTATGATGAATTTTTCGAGTTACAAGTTTTTTTTTTTTTTGACATTCGCCATTATTGCGAACATTTGGCTGCTAAAAACTCCAGACTTTACCAAGTGATAAATTTAAAACATTACCTAATCTTCTTAGGGCTACGATTATCTAGTAGTATTAGCCTTAAAACTAGTAGTCAGTGACAACGGTGCTATGAGCCAACTTGATAAACTGATAATTTAAATTGAAAAAAATTACACCTTGACAGGGGAATCGAACAGAATATATCTCCTTTCATAATCGAAAGTACTGTGGCACAGTGTAGTACGCTAATTTACCAACTCAAGATCTCAATTCTTCATACCATTCCCAAATTCCAAGAATTTTCCCACCATTGTGGTAGGGACAGACACTCCATCCCGAAGTGACGTCCCTGATAGTAGCATTTCTATTTTAATTTTTCACCGGCCTGTTGAATTTAGTGGTCTTCTTTTCCAGTCTTTTAGTTACAGTGTACAATGTCTTACTGGCACCAGAGATAGCCACAATCTCTGAGTATGTTGCCAGGCTGTTTACGTAGACTCACTTGTAGGTCCTGAATCTCCTCTTCACAGTCAGTCTTGTTCACAACAGAAATATCTTGGTATGTCTTTGGCTGTGAATCTCTCGATATGGCCTTGTTCAGCTTCCCTTGGATATTCTTCACCTCTGTCCTGTGAGCCCCACTTCTCTCTTATTTGCTCTTTTAATCCAAGAACATCTTCGCAGATTTGGTTAAAAATGACTTTCGTTCCCTCCCATTTTGCGTCAATGTCTGTCTTCTATAGATTGATTAGATCTTCAAAGTGATTTCTCAGCTCAAGTGAGAATTCATCTTTGACGCCGAACATCCTTCAACATGAAGGTGTTGAACTTGTGTATTTTCCGTTTAGGGGTTGTTATACTCTCGCAAGCGTAACGCGCACCAAAACCTGCTTCTGTGGACCAATTTTATAAGTAAAGGATCGGCCAACGGTTGATCTCACGGCTAATCTCAGTAGATCACGTAAGTAAACTAAAACGTCGTAGAAAGTCGATATTTGATTCTCCTAAGCTCACATCTGTATGAGGAACTGTCAAATAAAATTAGATTGTGACCAAAATAGCCTTGATCAGTAATAATATGTGGTCTTATAATCAAACCAAATGATTTAATATGAAAATATGCGTTCATTTACTTCAGAAAGATGGGGAACACAAGTATTTGAGTAAATATTGAAATTAAGTATAAGATGTATGGACAAAAAAAATATATATTGAAGATACGATGGGTGTTCGCGAGACCTTTGAAAAGTCTCTAAGTCGATTGGGGCCCAAAAAGGTTGCCGACCCTTGGCTTAGGGCGTCACTTTCGCAACAGACTAGACTTACGATGAAGGAGAGATAGGAAATCGAATCCTGGTCGGGTGCATTGAGGGTGGTTTTTACTGAATGGTTTTCCTATTCTCTCTCTCCACTCAAACGTGGATACACCTCCTCTAAATTTAACCTTCTTCATCCCTTAAGCTGCAATGACACCTAGGAGACAATGTGCAAACATGTGGCATGTGACATGACGCTCAATGTTTCCTAGGTGTAATTGCAGCTTAAGGGATGACGTAAGACTTAGTAAGACGTAGTAAGACTTACTGCTAAAGAAAAACGCACCGTGGCTATTACAAATAAAATGTTTGTGGTCTATGTTTGACACAGTTTACTCCTAATTAAAAGTATTGTTTGAATATTTTCATATCTAAAGAGCTTTTCAATTTTTTTTTATAATATTGTTGATATAGGCCTACCATAGAGGTCTTTATCGTGGGTTGTTCAAGCGAGATGGAAAATTTTGAATTGAAATCTTGTCGACTTATCCTTGGACCGAATTTATAAAGGGGGAAACGTATTTCTTTCAACCAAAGATTACAGTTAAAAGATTAATGGGTACATGTATGTTCTTCCTCAACCAGTCTTGGAACTAATTTGTAATGATCTAATTACATAAATGTATTATTTTTATTAATCCTGGTTACCTAAATCGCTGTGACGTGTGACGTCATTTCTCAAACACAATAACATACTTTATATTGAACCCCCTTTGTATTTAATTATTTATATTTTTGTTAATGGTTATTAACTTAGAATTAGATTACATTGTATTTGTTTTAAGTTTTTATAAAATACGATGGTGGAAGATCATAATATAATTTTTAATTTTATGTAGAGCCTACTGCAGTTGCTATTAAAACAATTTTTCTGAGTTTTTTTAAAAATGTGTAATTTGGTATTTTTTCTGAACGATGTTCTTACCTTCATAACGGATGCTCTTACAATAACTAATTGAGTGCTGCTAGAAATTGAAAAATCAGAGCTGCTTTATAATTAAATCTAATTTAATGGTCTCTACATTTCCTATACTCCGAAAAGTAGTAAACGTAGGCCTATCTGGATTGAATGCAGTATGGTGATACAATATATTTTTTTATTAAACTTCATAGTAGACCAAGCAGGGTAATCTCGTTACATTTTAAGGTAAACAAAGAATACTTGGATATCTAAAAGAAAATTTTTAATAGCTTCTTTTTTTTACTTATTTACCCCATGGCATTAGAAACTAAAAGTTTATTACTACACTTACAAAAGTACGCCACCTATCCTTATATTGAACTAGTTATATCCATTCTACCTCATTACACCCTAGCCCTGTTTTGAGATAGATCTATCCAACCCACCTGATTACACCATATTCCTATCTTGAGCTAGTTCTATCCAGTCCACCTCACTACACCCTATATCTTTTAGGTTCGTTTTAACATTATCCTTTCAACTGTGTCTGGGTCTTCCTAATGTATTCTCTCGATTTGGTTTCAATAAAATTTCCTACCTGGAACTCAGTTCTAGATTCTTCCATTGGCGCTGAATGTCCTGCCCAGCGTAACCTGCGAGATTCTATTTTTCTAACAATGTTGGATGATGAGTACAGGGCATGTAACACACCGTTATGTTACCTCCTTCGTTCTCCATAGTCGTACTTCCTTTTAGGATCAAATATCTTCCTAATAACTTTGTTTTCAAGCACCCTATATCTCTTCTCGTCTTGTTAGCTAAGAGAGCAGGTTTCCCAGCCGTAAAGAGTATACGGTAAAACTATTATTTTGTATATTCTGAGTGCTAAAATATTTTTTTCTTTCATTATTTAGAATGTATTGGGGAGTAGCGGAGGGGGGGCTCTTAGGTTATTGTCAGGTCAAGCTTTTCTTGAGAGGACTGTACAATACACCGTTCCCTCCCTCTATCTATCCATCCAACAGAACTACACGTAATGACTGAATGCATGCTTATTGCATTTAAAGGTCAAGTTTGATACTAAATATAAAGGAACAGTTTGCTATTATAAAAATTTAACTATGAGACACCACTGAGAAATAAACACAAGGCATTTTAAATTATATTAGTTTAATACGATTCGACGATTACATACTATCAAATATTAATGTTGGGCCAAACAATTAAACTCTTCTTAAAAAGCTAATGGATGTGTATTTATGTGCAAAGAAGCCTTAAACCCTGTAACTAGTAAGTTTGTTATGTTAATGTATATTGTAAAATTTCAACATCTAAACGTTTGTGAATTTATGTATTAGGCCTAAAACTTGTAAATGATTACTTTACACTATACAAATTTGATCAACTCAATTGAGAGCGATTATAATAATTTGAATATATGTCGAACCAGAAGTTAATACGATCCTTCTCAAGATCAGATAGCAGCGTCAAATCGTTGCTTATCTGAAGGTATGGGTAGCTGTTTTGTGAGACTGGAGTCCACGTCACTTCTCCCCCCACGCTAGGCACACCACTCTTTGCGAAGCTTGTCCATAAACCTGTGAAAAATCTCGCTATTTTAGCACCATTTGAGTTCACTCCTTCGATCGCATCAGTGTAGAATACGAATTGGGTCTCCCAACCGTGTCGAGCGTTTCCATAAATAAACTGGTAGTTGTAAGTGGAGGCGTCTGAAAAGTTCGAATGTTGGTGCAAAGTAGTTTGAACTCCTATAACAAAGAGTAAATCCGTTTGAAGGTCAATCCAATTTTGCCTTGTCTCGTAGGAAATAGCTTCTTCACCGAAATAAAATTCTTTGATCTTATTCGCCACTTCAATAGACTGTGCTGAACCTTTAGTAAGACCAAGGTTGACGGGAACGATTCTTTCGAGGTCATTCACTATAGCCTCCCAATAAGAAGGCTGCGCTAATGCGTCATCGCCCCCAACGAAAGAGGCTCCTTCGTCGATGTTGACGCCCGTGATATAGGGGACTTTATTGTAGAGTCCGTTGATCTCTATGTAGTATGGGTGATATGGGAGAAAGGGCTGCTCATCAGATCTGGGATATTCAAGCGAGGGTACGAAAGGGTTGGAAAGGAAACGGATCTTCTCCTCGTCTGTTAACGCATGTGACACTGCTCTTACAAGATCGTTCTGCGCTAACGTCCTCAGGAAGTCCAGGAGATCTTGAGTGTCTACAGTATCATGGCCCATATAAGAACCCATACGGAAAGCTCGCTCCTGTGTGTGGTTAGCGTAAGCCCAAGGGTTGAGGGCAGAACCGCTCTCAGATATTGCTCTATGGAATAAACCTGTTGGAAAAATACTTAGAATGAGTCTTTAATTAAGTTGGTCTTGATATAGAGATTGTTTCATTAAGTTGGTATTGATATAGAGATTGTTTCATTAAGTTGGTATTATTATTATTATTATTATTAGCACCACGTCTTACTACCCGTTCGGGTTATACGCACTTACGCTAATGTGTAATGTTAGGGTGATTGTGAGATGAAATGGAGGACCTACAGTTTAACGTGGAATCCGAACCACGGTGGAGGCCTGGCATTCCTCACATTCACAAGTTGTGAAAGTTGGTATTGATAAAGATATTGTTTCATTAAGTNAAATGGAGGACCTACAGTTTAACGTGGAATCCGAACCACGGTGGAGGCCTGGCATTCCTCACATTCACAAGTTGTGAAAGTTGGTATTGATAAAGATATTGTTTCATTAAGTTGGTATTGATATAGAGATAGTTTCATTAGTTGGTATTGATATAGATATTGTTTCATTAATTTGGTATTGATATAGAAATTGTTTAATTAAGTTGATATTGATAAAATATATTGGTTAATTAAGATGGTATTGATATAGAGATTGTTTCATTAAGTTGGTATTGATATAGATATTGTTTCGTTAAGTTGGTATTGATATATATATATATATATTGATATATATCTATATATCAATACCAACTTAATATATATATATATATACTGTTTCATTAAGTTGGTATTGATATATAGATTGTTTCATTAGTTTGTCTTGATATAGATATTGTTTCATTAGTTGGTATTGATATAGATATTGTTTTATTAATTTGGTATTGATATAGAAATAGATTCATTAAGTTTGTCTTGGTAATGTGATAGTTTAGTTAAGTTAATATTGATATACAAATTATTTCATTAAGTTCGCATTGATACACTATATATGAAATTAAAATGGATTACCATAATTGTGAGTCTCATCCCCACGAAACATACAATTTAAAATGTAAATTCAATATATTTTTTAGGTATACATTTTATAAGTTAAGTTTACCAGTTTGGCTTTTTCATACACCGTAAATGATCTGATTGGTTTCATTTTTATAGTACGTGGCTAGTTGATATATGAATTTTTATTAAAATGTAATTGTTTTGTAGAACATATTTTAAAACATTATATTGTATTGCTTTGGTTTAAGTATAAAACTTCGGGTCATTTGATTTTAGGGTTAAAATCTAATTTCATTATAAGAACTTATATGTTATAATTAAAGAAAAATATATTAGAAAAACTTTTAAAACAACTCTTAAAACAAATTAAGATCATATTATATGGGACGGATAAACTTTTTTTTGTGTGTGAAATTTGAATACCAAGGGTTTTAAAATACAGATTTATTTCTTTGCTGTACCTCATAAATTGATGACAAATTAGGAATTTAGATCTTTATAAATTATACACTTGACTTTTTCTCTACTTCCTTATTATTAAATAAGTAGTTTATTTAATTTGAACGTAATCTTGTAAAGTGGTAAACAAATAGTAAACCTTTCCATTAGACATTCGGTTTTGAATTTATAATTACATCTGGTGCTTGATTACCAGAAATTTCAGATTAACTTCAGGTGCTTCAATTTTAGTTTATTATCAAAACATTTTACTAAATTTTTTCTACATGGAGCTACCTGATGAATCAATTAAACCAATATTTTATTAATTATTTCTATTAATATTAATAATAATAATAATAATACTTAGCACCGCGTATTACTACCCGTTCGGGTTGTACGCTTAAGTACTAATTACACTCATGGGTTAGGAATTGGGAAGGTTGAATTTAGAGGAAGTGAACACGCATTTGCGTGGAGGGAGAGTGGAAAACCATTTAGGAAAAAAACCCTCAGTTCACCCGACCGAAATTCGAACCTCGATCTCCCCGTCTTCGGGAGTCGAGCTCAACACGACTGGCGGGTTAGCTAACTACACCACCGAGGCGGGCAATTATTTCTATTGATACCGAAAACCGTCGATGGTGGAAGTTTTATAATACCATTTTATAAATCCACTGGTAAAGTGTGCCTGAGAAAATGGGTATTCTACTATTATTTTTTTAAGATAAATATATTCATACCCAAAACTAAATAATTTCTATATAATTTTGTCAACAGTTAGCAATATTACTTAATAGTAAAGTGTTAAAAAAAGAAAAAAAAAAAGGAATGCATGAAATAAAAATAAAATCCACGCTTTTAATGTTTCACAAATAATTTAAAAATACATAGTAATATATTAACACACTAACCTAGAGTAAAATTAAAGAAAGAAAGAAATTCGTGACAAAATAAAAACTATTGTAATTTTCTGACAGGAAGAACCTTATCTGCCACTTAACTGTGTGTGCATGCTCTTTCCTTATGAAACCTACTAAAGGTACTGTAATAGCTATAGTGACTTTAAAACACTGCTGGTAAGTAAAATAAAGACGTCACTTGGTAGGGCTAGTATCAAGGCCTACCTGTGGAAAGTGGAGACAGCACTTGATAGTGAACACTTGCTCCCCCAGCACTTCCACCAAAGATTGTGACGATGTCAGGGTCACCTCCAAAGCTCGCGATGTTATTCTGGACCCATCGCAGAGCAAATGATTGATCCTTCAGACCAGCATTGCCCGGAGCATTCGTTCCTTCCAAGCTTAGGAAACCTACAACATTACATATCAATCTATCAGACACTTATTCTTGTGTACTAACGCTTGAAAAGTTGGGGGTGGGGAAAAAGGCTAGAAAAGGCCAGTATTTTTGCAGTTTTTATAGCAAAATATTTTCTTGGCCAACACACATGCAATATTGCTCCATTAGAAACATAGAGTTAAATTTTCACATGGTGACCTCAACAATTCTTATATAGTTTTTCAAGGGTGTTCTAGAATGTAATGACATCTTTTTATCTTAATTTAAAACAAATATTAGGTATTTCTAATGAAAATATTCAAGATCCGTTGATATCACCATGTGAAGAAAATTAAACTCATGTTTCTACTAGAGCAATATTTGATTTATTTTGGTCAAAAAGTTTTGCCATAAAAACTTAAAAAATACTGCTCTTAACTCATATTCATTACACTCTCACCTTAACATAGATATTACTCTTAACCTCTCTCATAGCTCCACACTTGATGCCCTCGAATTGTTTCGGATTCCTTTCCTTGGAGACAATCGAAGAATGTGGTTCAGCGTTACTGATTGAGACATTGTCAATCCCAGTCTGGGTGAAATCTAATGTTAGAAAACTCACTAGTATAACATTTTAAGTTTATGATTCTAAACATAAGATGAAATGAGATTATTTAGTTAAAACTTCTCTTTTAAATTTTCAATAAATACTGAATACACAGAATGTATTTGCATGTATTTGTAAATTTATTGTTACTAAACGAGAGTGTAAAATAAGCAAGGTATCTTCCGGTCTTCTTCTTCTTATTATTATTATTAGCACCTCGTCTTACTACCCGTTCGGGCTATACGCACTTACGCTAATGTGTAATGGTAGGGTGATTGTGAGATGTAATGAAGGATCTACAGTTTAACGTGGGTTCCGAACCACGGTGGAAGCATGGCATTTCACACATGTACAAGTTGTGATTAATACAAGTCTTGTCAGAGGTGAAGGGAGAGTTTGGCAATCAGATAAATCTGTGCCGGGACCGAGGATTGAACCCTCGACCCCCAGCACAGGTCTTCTTATTCAGTGTGATCGCATATATTTTATCACCGCGTCTTACTTCCTGTTCAATTTATAACCATAAGAGATAATGACTCTAATGGGGTAGGGATGAGGAGGGAAGCATTATAGAGAATATCTACCCGCATTTGCTTAGAAGGAGAGGGGTAAACAAAACCCACCATCAGTAAGTGCGACCGGGATTCTAACCCCGATCTTCCCACCATACGATAGTGACGCATTAGACTGTTTGGTCACTGAATCGGATGTGTTCGCAATTTATTTCGTTAATAAAATTATTATAAAAGTATTTATTTACACTTGTCGACCTCATTTGAGATACTATGCCATTAAAATTATCCAAATTAAAAAAATATTAAGGCCTTGAAATATATTGAAACACCAATCTTTTAAAAATGATATATGTTTATGGAAGTCAAACTACAAACCTTTGGCTGAATACGCCAATTCTATTAACACTTAGCTATAATAAAAGCGTCTTGTGCTCATTAGCTAAGGCAGGGAATGTTATGGAGGTGTGAGATTGCCAGATAATTAGAACCATCAGAAACACAGATAAATCGTGGATATGTCGTTGGAAAATCATTGTCTTGCTACGTCAAAGGTCTCATGTTCTAGTCTCTTGCTAAAGGGCACTTTATCTATATAATTGCGAACGGTGTAATATCTGTGACACATATTAATGCAATTGTATTTGGAAAATATCAACTCCCTACACATATATTAGAAGATGAAATATCACACCCATGCGTTGTTGACAACTCACCAAAGACATTCAGACGATAGTTGAGTGACACAACGACCACTCCTAGATCTAATAGATGTCCTGGATTGATGTTTCCTGATCCTGTCACGAATGCACCACCATGAATCCAGACCATTACAGGAAGTAGGGAATCATCCTCTGTGCTAGGTAGCTAACGATAGACATAAAGAATTAATTAACTATCGATAGACTAATCATTTAATTATAATACTCAACTGTCTTATTTAATTATTTGAGAATTGTTTGAAACAGCAGAAAAACATCGAATTGATTACGGACGCTATGTTTGAAACCGCAGAGGGTTGTTATCTTAGTCCCTTATTCAATTTTAAGGTTACAGGGGAAAAAGGAGTAAAGTACAATTTTAACTCAGACTGAGATAGTGGTTCCATCTGTTAGACATTCATGAGTCCTTTCTAATACACTTTAGATTAAGGTTAAAAGAAGTGTCTGTCATATTGAAATTATTTTTAAAAAAATATTGGGGTCCTTATGGGTTTTGAGAGATACAAGTTGGTTGTTCTGGAAAAATGTGTGAAATGTGACTTTCCCTGTTTCCCCTGTATTCTTCATTTTATTATTACAAGTGGTGGGAAGCAGCTTTTAGCATAGCAGAGAGATCAGAGAGGACGGTAACATATATAGGGAGCGTCGATTCAATCCCAGGAAGTAACTAAAAATTTAAAGATCCACGCACACCGGCATAGTATCGTATGCGTACGAAGCCAAGACAGTAGTGGTATGGTAGTGGTGTGGTAACGTATTGCCAAGACAGTAGTGGTATGGTAGCAGTCTGGTAGCGTAGTGCCAAGACAGTAGTGGTATGGTAGCGGTGTGGTAGCGTATTGCCAAGACAGTAGTGGTATGGTAGCAGTGTGGTAGCGT
>CABFWB010008670.1:0-16673 GCA_902151455.1 Timema bartmani
GAGCTTTCCCGTCCTTTGAGATCCAGTCGGCGTAATTTGCAGCTGTTGTCTCCGGTTTTGGTTCACTCCCATCGACCAAGACATATAACCCCATAGGTTGTAGTATAACTTTGACTTGTAATATCCAAACATTCCAATTTGAACTTCCTTCAAGCTTCGCACCGGTGTTTAAATACATTTTATCCATACTTGTAACAAACTTTTTTTAAATATAAAGATGCTATCGCACGACTTGACGACCACGAACAACACGCCGTGTTTTACAAAAAAAAACTTTACCAATCCATCCTTAATAATTCAATCCGCGCTGACTGGGCCCATAACCTGTTACAGTTTTAATTACAGAGGTTCATGGAATTGAATAATCACTGTATCTTTTGTGTGCTGTATAAATGGATTAGTATATTGAATAATACAATTAAAAGTTTTATAACATAGCTACCGGTGTACGCACATAGTTTTACAAAACAGGAAGTGGAACAACACAAGTCAAAGATGCAAGTAACAGGCCTAGCGCACACATAAAAGGGGTGGACACATTTGGAATTATAATTCAAATATAACTATGTTGTTATTCACACAGAAATCCATAACTGTTAAAATATTCTCCCACGCCGTTCTTGTCGATAAGGATGGCGACCCAATGCGTCCCAGGCTTGGTGTGTGGATCCGTGTTGATGACGAGAGCGGCAGGTCGTGCTATTCTTGCGGAGTAGTTGATCAGCAGTGAAAACACCCGACCGTACAGAACGGAACCACGTGTTTGTTTTCAGAGCACGTCCTATGGTGTGCGTGTCCATCTTCAATCATCCAATCTCGAGGTCCCCAAACGATTAAAGCCAAACATAAATTCCATACAAAACTATGTGCCATACACATGGTGTGACCCAATTTAAGCGCTTTCAACGACGAACAACTTCTATTGTACAGATATACGATGGGCGTAGGCGTGTATTTGCCTAAAAATTTTATCTTTTCTGCTCCCTTGACGTAGACGGTTTCTGCACGCGTTGTGACGCGGGAGATGAGGGATTCGAGCAGACTGTAATCCACATCACCGCTATCCCAGGGAATACCGTGCAGTTTGTTGACGATAATAGTGGGCTTGTTTTTAGCGGCGGCGGAAAGTTCCTCGATAGCGAATGGGGGTTTAAACACCTAATGTTGAAGCAATGTTCCGCATACAGATAAAACACTCAGTTCCTTGACGATAAACCGTTTGCTGTCGTCGATGAAGCTCTGGAAATCCACAATGACGTCCATGATTTAAATGACGAGTGTAAGGGGTGGGAAGCCGCATGATATTAACTCCCATAATCGGTCACGACGTTTCTGTCCTTGTCAATGGTGATGATGTTGGCAATATCCCCGTACACAATACAGTGGACAGCTTCGGTGAGAGCTCTAGTGAAGCTCACTTCTATGCTCAGAGAGCCGTGCCTCGTCAAATTCCAATGCGATATCATGTGGGCTGACAGATTAGATGTGAGATAAAAGTCATGAGATGATATCACTTAGGGAAGGCTTCCCGTGTGATGTCACTACCTTCGTTCATTAAATGGATACCCGTTCCAGAAAACAGTGTGTGGTAGGACATGACATAGTTGTCGTTTAAAAAATCGGACTTTAACAGTTTCGATGGCACTTGTTCCCCGTCCACGTACAGCGAGAAATGGTTCATGCCGTAGGTTTGGAATTTTAACGGGTACTTGGTGGCGTCTCCGTTGAACGCGGCGTTTGATACAAATCCCACGATGCATCGTTTGGGTAATTGTCCGGTGAATACGTTGTCCAGTGAATTCCCTTGTACACCCGTAGGAATAGTGAGGGTTTTTCTTCCACGCGGGTGATGGGATACATTGCGGGACTGATGTTAAATGCCTTGGAATGTGCCAAGAGTATAACGTCGCACAAGAAGGCTGGCTTCAGCGATGTGAACCTTAAAGTGTGGGAGTTCAGGGACGGCCATAAAACTGAAATCGTCTCTGGAACGGACCAACTGTACTCTGATTTCGGTGCCGTTCAAAAGGTATTTCTCTTGGTTAAACACATCACCGTGAAGATTCCCCAAATAATACACCGTCTTACTTTTTGCGGTGAGACTGCGGCGGGCCGCAAATCCCTTGTTGCCAGCACTAGCCTTCTCAAAGGTTCTAGGGCTGTCTGCGAACCAAAGCTCGCAAGTCAAATGTGTTCTTTTGGCTTCACTGTTGTAATTGAGCGACGTTTCAATGTACAATCTATAAGCATACGTGTTGCTGGGTAGTGAGACTAGTTTTTGGTTTAAAAATACATTCACCTGTGTGAATCGCGAATGCAACCAGTTGTTGACGGGAGCGATTTGATCCACCTCTGTGAAAGCGCCACCGTCGGGTTTCATGATGGCAGCCCTGAGATAGAGCATAGTCTGTGAAAGATCGATATAGAACTCGCCTTGGACGGTAACGGTAAATTCGAATCATCGGTGAGTGAAGAGACAGGTTTGTACTGGATCCATTGTCCACTTTCAATACAGGTTTGCGTGGGTGTGACGGAAAAGAGATCGAGTTCACTGATTGTACACTCGCAGGACTGGGGGTGGTAGAAACGACATTTCAAACTAAAAATATCTACCGCTTCTTTCTTGACCTTTTTACGGTGGACAACTACTGAACACTGACGTCGCTGCTTCTTAAGAAGCCTTTTATAGCCTGAACCGGTCCTCAGTGTGCCGACTTCTACTCCACCTTGGGTTTCAGGTTTGTTCCAGCTTCGCCGACACGCTGTCATAGAGCCTCTTTGAAAGGACTACGCTGATTGGTGACGTCGGAGAGAACGTCAATAACCGTATGAAGCGCCTGATTCCAATGGCTTTTGCAGCGCTTCTCAGCAATGGTACGACGCTTTTGAATATCCCGCTGAAAACTTCCTATTCCTTGCCCG
This sequence comes from Timema bartmani, assembly GCA_902151455.1. Taxonomy (NCBI): domain Eukaryota; kingdom Metazoa; phylum Arthropoda; class Insecta; order Phasmatodea; family Timematidae; genus Timema; species Timema bartmani. Next base: position 2,923 of record CABFWB010008670.1, read on the forward strand.
CGTTGATAGGGAGCATCGTGGTAGATCGAGGATATACCTGTTCCAGCCTGGTTGACGTAGTATCTTTGGTAGGGACAGTTCATGTTGAGCAGCGTCGAAAATGAAGTTTCACACACACTTTTCCAAAGTCGAATGGTACAGGTTCAAAAGTATCGATTCTTATATTGATTTCCAGGTTTTCAATTTCCTTTCTAAGTACGGGCACGTTTCGCATCGGGTCATAGCTAACTGCCTTATGTATGCCGTAGAGATAGTTTATGTTGTTGAAACCAACTATACGTAAAAGCGGTGCCACAATGTTACCCACGGGCTGAGGATCGACGATATCCGTATAGACGTACATTTCCGAGGGCAAGCTTAGTAGAATGTTGGTGGCGTACTGTGACTTTGGGACTATGATCACATTAGTATTAGAATCGAAACCGAGCTGTAGACTTAGTTGACAAGATAGAGTCAACAGCTGTATATTTTGCGAAGAAGAAACAACGTCCACTTTTTGTTGGGGTTTGTGTACTTGAATACAACTCCGGAATTCCCTTTAAACGCCTCTATTTCGTTTAGGGCTTTGACCAATTCTTGGATAGTGCTGTAGTTTCCAGGATGTATGTGATCCTTGAATATTTGTTCCACACCGTTAGCGTCAACCCAGTTGTACCATATAATATTTCGGCCCTCGGGTACGGTGGTGAAAGAATACGGATATTGGAATTAGGCGAAAGCTCTTTCGCACTGGCCGTCGACTGTAAGACGATAGGTATTGGTAAAATTTGAGAGGTTATTTTTTGGGAAATATCACATAGTGCTGTCGCTTGGCAAAGTGAGGTATAACTGGTAATTCATGGTAAGGCGCTGACGTAACTGGCAGAAATCCAAGAATTAAACTTGGCGGGGTAACCTTTCCACTGCACGTACACTTTCTTGCTGGCACCTTTACCCTTGACACGTAGTATTTTATCAACTTTAAAAGTTTTGGGAAGATTTACGTGCTGCAAGTCGGGTTCGTAATACGTTCTTTCCACCTCCTCAACCGTCAATATCGCTCAGTCTGTAGATGATTGGGTGCCGCAACATGACGCTGCATACTTTGAAAATTTCTTCGCTCCAATTGCTTTCGTACCCCTTTTCAAACAGCATTTTGGATCTGCTATTACGCACCATGTCATCGTTTTTGTGTTTTGTCTTACTATTTGAGTTTGAATGCCGTTTGTCGTACAGATTATCTCAGACTTGAAGCACGTTCGTTTCTGAAACGTCGTTGGGAACCATCTAAATACTGGAATGTTTTGTGCCTTTGTAAGCGTCGACGAGATCTTGGAGGACGTCCACATAGCGATACGTGTTAATTTTGTTAAAATTGCGCCACATATGCCCTTTCAGAGTTCTATTGAATCGTTCCACGATGCTCGCCTTCACGTCAGGATTATGAGTGGTGTAGTAATGCACGCCTTCTTGCTTGAGAAATTTCCGGACTAGACGTGCCGTGAACTCTGTCCCCTTAACCGTCTCTCAACTTAGAGGTTTTACGGCCGCTTTGTTCAAAAATTTCCCGAAAGGCGTCTCTCACAACTCTCCCCATCTTGGATGGAAGCGTCCTTGCTCAGGCCATCTTGCAAAACATGTCGATGACGGTGAGCAGGCACACTGCACCGTCGTTGTATTTTCCGAGACTTCACATATCGTCGAGATCGGCTTGCCAGAGAACATCAATGTTTGACACCACGTACTTGTTGCGTGGAAACTTTATTATCACAGGGTTGTGTAGGGTATAAGCGTCCTACGCTCGAAGCCATTTTCGTACTTGATCGGGATCTTTCTTGGATGCCTTTACGAGTGACGCCGCCCCTGCAAACCCCGCAGGATGAGAAGGGTCATAGTAGATGTCTGCTAAACAGATCATTAAGATCGGAACGGCAGCCACCTATTTTCGTCCACCCTTTTCTGTTTCTTCTTCTTATGGCGTTGTGGTGGTGTAAATGGTTGGGGTACCGGCGTCGGATCTCTAATGGGAGCCAAACGTTTCGGATTTACAATAAATCCTTTCGGTACGTTTATTTTTTGAAGCGCCGTGAAAATTCTTGCAGCCCAGACGGCTCGCTGTGTCTTTTTGCTCTGACCAGATCGTTGACTAAATCCACAATATTGGATCCACGGAGAGGCTTATCGTGAATACTCACTTCCCCGTTTTCGTCCCTAGATATACCGCCCCTGGAATTAATATGTTTTAGTAAAACTTGGCTTTTTACGTACCTGTACTGTTACAGTATTGAGTACAGGCGTGACGGGAAGTACAGACACTTTAGGGGAGAAGCGAGGATTTTTTCCATTTCTTTGTCCAGCTTGGAGATCACAAGATCTGTGGCCAATGCCATTTGTTGGTGGTGTTGCCCGTAACTGTGTAATGTTTCCAGGGACACCAATATCATCATTTTCGTGTGTTCCATTATCTACTTGTTGAATAAGGAACCGAGGACACCAATGATTAATGAGGCTAAAAGTAAGGGCAGTAACGCTCCTCCTTTCTGAATGAGCGGACGTCTCTTCTTCTTCCAGCACTCTCCTCGTTTGACCAGCTTGCGCAATATCTGTTTTGGGCACGTACATTTGTCTTCTGCGCATTTTTCAACGGAATCCTCCCTTTTAATGTGTTGTAGGCACACTCGCAAACAGAGTCAATCACTTTCTTGTCAGCCGTTTTCAGCAAGGCGATACGTTGTTGCGGGTTCATGCGATGCATCGCACGCAGCAGAGGGGCTTGCATCAGCACTTTGGGACTCATGGTTATGAAATGATTTGTAATCATGAAATGTCCGTGTTTTTATATCTTTTTCGTGGTAGGTACACACAGTACCCTAAATTTGTGCGGGTACTATATCTGAACCATTCTGGTGTAGCTTGTTTGAAATTTAACAAATATATACACTTGGGCAAAAATTGTAGCATCAACGTAAGGATCATGTAAAACACGGGGTTTTTCATGACATACTTGACGTACAAAGTGTTGAATCTAAGCTTTATCACTGGGATTTATAAAAATTACGATATAATGTGCGTTTAAAGAAATGTCTCTTTGGCCTTTGCCCTGGTGGAATATATTTTGTGTAAGGTACATGAGGCTAATATTTTGATGGTGGCATCCTTTGGTGAAAAGATCTACGACAACTTCGTTTGCTTCACGCATCAAGTCGTCCAGGTTAATAAGCTGTGTAGAGTCATTACAGGTGAAATCCATTTCCGGCAAACCCTTACAGAATATGACATGGGGACTTGACCCATCTTGTTTGAATCCCGGTTGCCATAATGATTTTATCAAATTTAACGTCACACATTGTGTACAAGTGACGGATAAGGTCGACTACAAAATGTGACTTTCCACAGCCGGAAAGGCCGCTGATGATGGCCGACAATGGATGTTTCAGCTTATCCATAATGTTTGAGACTGAGCTTATAAGTTAAATGAACTTGTATTTAAAGGATAGGAGGTAGGGGGTGTAGACGTTAAAACACAAACATAATAGTTTTTATAATATTTATTTACACATCGTCAAAAGTATACATTGAATATATCTCATATAACGAAAGGTGTAATTGAAATATATTTTACAAATATATTTCACACCGTGAAAAGTATACTTGGAATATTTATTTACACATATCAAAGTTTTTTTACAAATACATCTCATACCATGAATAGTATACTTGTAATATTTATTTACAAAAAAATATAGTTATAGAATTAATATTATGGAAACAATAATCAATTTATTGAGCTTGTAGCGGGAATAGTGGCCTCAGTACAAAATTACAATGTCCAGTTTATAGAGTATTTGAATATCTGTATAGATAGTTTCAATTTTAAATAAACAATTTTGAATAGAGTTAAAATATATACAAACAAATTTGACTAGAATTAAAATATATACAAAAAATTAATTCTATTTGACTATAAATAACCAAGAGGGTGCAGGGTTGTACTGGGTGATAAAAAACAAAAGATATCCAGGCTGCACAAAATAAATCAATAAAAAAATACGCTTGTTTTAATGCATAAAAAATTCTAAAAAATCTCAAACGTTTAAAAAATGGTATGTCAGTGAAACTGTCTAGAGTGAAAGAAAAAAAAGATGATTATTCAGCCCGTCTAAATGATCACCTTTTTGTCGTGGCGAGTGCGTTTACAAGGACTCTGACACTCAAACGGCAACGTATTATAATCATCGGTTATCCACCGTTTGTTGTACAGAGGCCGGTATACTTTGATCTGCAAAACGGTACATACAGTCGCAAGACCTTTTCTTACAATTTTGTACGTTAACTGTATGTATCCTTCCGCGGCCTGTTCGGTAACCATCGCTTTCAAAACGTCAAAATTAACCTTGTTCCGGTTGCCATAGCACACCATTTTTGTTTTGGCAGGATCGCCACCAACATAAACTCGGTACGCATAATTCTTGGTACCGCCGAATACAAAGGCGCTAACGTATCTTCTCGGACCGTAATCTTGAAGTTTGTCAGTGAGGTCACCTAAAAAGTCTCCAGTCGGTGGACTCCAATCTCCGGGGCGTTTCGTGAATAGAACGCTATATGTATCGTGTTACAAAACGTGGTCCCCCAATTTTTTAAGGATGCTATATAAGTGCAACCTAGCCAGAGCAGTCGTGTAGAACGCCACAAAAACTTTCGTGCTAGGGTTAGGGCACAACGCGTCACGCTTATCCTTGTAATTGAGGAACATAACCGCATCATTAACATCAATGACGCTATCCACGGTGATATACGGGTCCGTCAGGTACTTGGGGATGCCTTGATAGTAGTTGACAACGGCTACGTGTGGTGAATCAGGTCTTTACCCAAACTTTCCCCATAGCAAATTTAAAAATAGTTTAGCCAAAGTTCGGAGACCAGGGTTTTTACAAACAGATCCGAAATCGAGTTTTACCCCTTTCCTTTCCTCATAATTTTGAATATAAGCTAACTTTTCATTATTTGAGGTACACTACTCTGGCCACTTGCTGGCTTCTTGTTTGATTTTCAAAAAAGTATCAATGTACCCGTGAAACAATCCGCCAGAACGTGTCTGACGGTCGTAAACAGATACATTGTACTCCCACAATTCGTTTACGGCTTCAACGGTGTAGCCGACTTTCCAGATCTCGCCAATCACCCAGACGCCCGTCTACCAACGTCCTCTCTTGTTTTTGAGCTGACACGCGCCTTGATTTTTCTCCTCCCCGCATTTCCTGCACAAGATGAACATTAAAATGTCGTGCATCCGTATATACAATACCGTCATGAATAAATCCCGTGAAGGCGTCACGGTAACTTTGGCTATGCCTTTTATTTGTTCTATAGACGGACAATTTGGTTCCAAGTGAATTTTGGGGTGGCCGATGGGATATTTTTTGTGATTGCAAACGTAATGTTACAAAGAACACACATCCAAGTATTTGATCTTCTCTTCACAAGGAAGCTCTGCGTCGTGGAAGAGTCTGATACAATTTGTAAGCCCGCCAAAGAATGCGTCCCTGGGACTGAGGGGCTTCTTGCTCTACACTTCATGCTGGAGTACAAATTATTTCAAGTCCTTCTCTGTGCGTTTCATCGAATTAAACGTACACTCCCACATCTCCACGACCGTGTAGCTGGCATTCTTAAATTGTTGCAAGAAAGCCATGGTTGCTTCATAACGCATCTCCATAGTCACTAGGGGGCTGTTTTAATAGGGGTGGTCCTGTCAGGATAACAGAGAGGGCACCCGTACCAATAACAGCCCCAAAACTGGAAGATGATTGTGGTATCTCCAGCTTTAACAACGCCGTCTACACGTAGCCCTAACACATATTCCTCACGGTCATTTCCTGAAGAAGGATAGAGACACCGCGTTGGCTGGCCTCCCAGCAGAGCCATTGTATGACTACGTGCGACTGTTGGTCTGCACACCAGTAGCCACCATTAGGGATGATACCTATGGTATTGTCCTTAAGATGACTTCAGTGGTAAATCAATATGGACGCTCCTGCGATCGTACACGCCTCTCTGAAAGGATCCACCTTTGCTTTTTCCATAAGCATGTCTCTAAACTTTAGGCAGGCCTTCTGCAAGATCTCTACATCTTTCACGCAATACAGTTCTAACTCGCGGTTAAAACCAAAGACATAATTTTCTTTGACCAACGCGTCATACCACTTTTCAAAGTACTCATTTCCCTCAACCGACATCTCACCGATGCCGTAGTCCTCCTTTGGCGGCAGGGGAACCCTTTACCCCACGTTTTCGTTTTTATTGAAAAAATGGGGTAAATGCTCCTTGGCCAAAGCCTCGTCTAAGCCGAATGTCTTGGGCATCTTTGACAACGACATCGGGTGAAAGTTCAGCGAGTCAATAAAGTGAAGCGGGCCTTAACGCATGGACATAATTTTTCCACAGTTCATTATTAGCTCTGGATTCCATTTTTTTTACCTCCATCATGTATTTTAATATAAAATTCTTTTCATAGCCTTTTGAATTATGGCCTAGGAGGGTAATATCCTTAAATCTTGTTGCTTTAATTTACTATATAAATCCGAAAATTTGGCCATTGTGGTATCAGCCTTGGATATGCAAGTCCTATGGCCCCGCATTCGGTGCAATAATAATCATTTACATCAATATGAAGGCAGGCCTTGCAACACACCTGCACGACACAGAGGTTAGGTTCGTGTAAGTACGTGTTGACCGCACCTTTAAGAAGCGTTTCTTGTCGACATTCAAACTCGTATAATACAAACATGAAATTGCTCTCATAACACCTATGTGATTAATTTGACTTTTCCAAACTGAAACATTGCCCGCATACCTCACAAACTTTTTTGCATCACAGATCGACATGCGACCTCTGCAAAAACCAGAACGTTTATGGTTATCAAAATAATTTTGGTTAGTGAACTAACGCCCACAGTCTTTACAGGTGATATTTTGACCTCCACTGCAGATCGCCTTAGCGTAGCACTTTTTGCACGTGGATTTACAGTTTTCCGCATTCTTATGATCAATTGGCACACGGCACTCGCGGCAAAAGTACGAGCACTTAAATGCGGCTGTCAAGGATGTTATGACATCTAAATTATTTTACTTTTCGTCGTGAAAAAACAAATCAAGGTAGCCCTTAAAGGAATGTTCGGAAGGAGTCGGTTCCTCATATATGACCTGTCTCCCCCGACGTTCCCTTAACACTGTGATTTTGTATTAAGAGAGATATGCTTGAAATTGTTTCAGCTCGGGTAGCCCACCACCTATCAAAGGATTCACACGGGCATCACGTCATGGTTCCCCTGCTTTGTATTTTTGAATATTGCGGCCTTTCTTTATTTGGATATAGGTGTTCACGTCCATACATTCTAGTTCTGTTTTAAGTTCACACACAGCCTTGGCGACAATTAATGCACGGGCAAGACCAAGTGTATCATCGACATTTTGAATCGTAATAATTCCTTTATTTCTTCGACTATATGTGGTAGCCGGGGATAGCTTATCACAATAACTTGCACTCCCTCGAGGCTTCTTAAAATGGCTGAGTTTAACGTATGGTGGTGCCGTACTCAAGAACAAGCTAATACTCTGCAACACGTGACTTACGTTATCGAGCACGGCTCGAGGTGTATAGCTGATTCGCCCTCCTAAAGGAAACGTATACAGGATTCAACGTCAAGTCCGTGCTGTTCAAAAGTAAGCCGAGATGATCATCGGCGCTGACACCATGGTCCTTCAGTCGATTGACCAAATTAGTAATTTGTTCTTCAGGCCAGCTTAATGTGTCACGATCGCTTACTGGAGCACCAATTTTGCGGTAATTTCTCTACCAGTATAAAATAAACGCCTCGATTGTTTTATTATCACCTCGACGATTCGAAGAGAGATATCATTCGACAATGCTCCACCAACCTGATTTACTGGGCCACTAATTCCCGTTTGTGGTGCTGATGACGGCCCCGCCACCACCATATCCACGCCTCGAAGGGGGCTGTTATTCCCGCCTGCCTCACCCCTACACCACCGGCTTGCGGAAAGACGTCTGGAGGTGGCAAAGCACCCGCCAGCTGATTGGGGGCTGTAGCAATTTAAGTCCGTACCGCATCTTCCCCCTCGATCGGACAGGCGTCTCCTGTATCCAGTTGAGCTAAAATACAAGAGTTTGAATTCAAACACAAGTCAAACTAATTTCAAAGTAAGCAATTGAAACAATATTCTTCCAACAAAAGTCAGTTAAAAATTTCATTCTTTGCACTTTTTAAATCAATCAAGCATTTTATTTATAATTTTTTCCTCGGAGTCTACAGTATGCATATAAAATATCAAAACGGAGCCTCCAGTTGCTCTAACTACCCAATTAAAAATACACTTGTTTGGGACATTTAATTTATTTAAAGGTTGGTTATATTTGAAAACTGTTTTCACCTATTAATATTCTATTATAGAGGTTTGAAAGCAATCTGCTCATTATATGCTCATTAACTTATAATATTAAATAATATATTACACATATATTTTTATATTATTTTAACGTAAAATAATATGTTCACCTATAGATGCATCAATCGCATCCAGAGCGGAAAATTGTCCATTATAGGATCGTGTGCACTGGGTGTCGTAGTGGTGTAGGTGATACCGCCGCAGACACCTGATGTTGAGGAGACATTATATAGTGGTCCCATGCATCTGAAAAAAACATAGATTTGTATTAGAATTTTTAACGTAAGTGATAGCCATTAAAAACTATACAGAAAATACCTATTAATCTGAAAAGTCATTTTCACAATAATAGCTATCCTGCCGGAACTCGAACCCGGGACACCTAGATGAAGAGGTAGGCATTATACCAACTGAGCCAAGGTATCATACAATAATATTGCAACAAGGAATTAACTTTAAATCAAAATAATATTCACCGTTTAGCATTTATAAAACAAAAAACTGATGAACCGCAATTTTATTCATGAAAACCCACCAATTAAGCACATTATTCATATTTCAAAACAATTTTGCATGGTTCTCTTTTTTGTTTGATTTTTAAAAGCTAATTATTCTTACTTACAAATCTGGTATTTCACTAGTCAACAATTACCAAACGTTTGCGCTCAATTCTTCCATGTAGACAACGAGGGTCATCAGATCCGCAGATGTCCGTGGATCTCCCCACAGCTCATTCTTTAAAAAATACAACGCAACAGCTTAATTTGATATTCAGTATAGCTTAAATTAAAAATACTAAACAGATTATTTACGTGATATAATAGTAAGGTTAAATAATCTCCAAAGTGTTATGTTAATCTGAGACATTCAGCAGCGTTAGCTCGTCCAGGGCAATGTGTACATTATGATAACACAAGCCTCACTTTGAAGCGTTAGCCTGTTCTTGCTGTCTGTATTTAAAAATTCGACAGGAACCGGGCGTCCTCGGCCATCGGCCGAGCATTACATATATTCCCCTATGTACAGGATGTTGACCGTTTCAGTTCTATTCGCTTTGTATAGAAATTTACAGAATATTTAGCGTTGAGAACGGGTGTTTAGATACTTTCGAAAAGTACAAGAATGCTTTGAAACCCCCAAAAATTATTTTCAAATGGTTCGTTTTATGGTGCATTTAGGCTGGACTATGTAACGTCTTTCATAAGTGCCGGGGTCACAAAAACTAATGGAGTTGTGGTATTTTAAAACACTACCATCTATAAACACAATATTATGTTAATTATAATAAACACTTGTTCAAAACATCTTTTAAATAAGATTTAGTTTTTAGTAAACTACCATCAAATAATTTTGAAGTTTTTAATAAATGTATTCAATAAACTACTCTTAAATAAAAATTACTTTATTTAATTTATCATAACCACTCTTGTTTATACGATGTTTAAATAATATTCAGCTAATAGTAAACTACCAAGACAATTAATTACCATTTAACTATAGCTTCGAATCAGGTTTTTCTATAAACTACCCTTAGTTATAGTAAACATTTGTTCAGGCATAGCTTTATCCAAATTTCATAAAAAGTTTCTGCTTAGACACCTTCAAAATTATCTATAGTTTTAATTCTTATATACCTATTATAAACTGATGAAATTAGACAACTCTGCATTTGTTTATTGTAATTTTAAAATAAATTAAATGTATACAGTTTGATTTAACAACAAATAAATAATGAGTGTGCCTGTTAGAAAAGTACATTTACTCAACCAGATCCGTCAGCGAAGCGTAATCACTCATCCTAGGTTACGTGTTTAACACTCGAGACAAGTTATACAATGAAAGGATTTCTAAACAGGTGCTGATATTTATAGCTGCTACCAGATAGGTTGCGTAAGAGCGATGACGTCACCATAGAAAACCCATTGCCACATAGAAGGGGCGGATTGCGACATCATTCAAGGTCACGATCTATTCTTGTCTCGAATTTTCTAGTCGACCAACCAAGCTGGCGCCTGTCATCAGGGAAAACCCATTGACGGGGAAAGGGGGTTGACAGGGTCAATGATTTTTTGTACTAGCTCACAGTTTCAAGGTCACGATCTATTCCTGTCTCAACTCGTCTGGTCAAGCAACCGAACTGGCGCCAGTCATCAGGGGAAACCCATTGCCGGGCAGGGGTAGAGGTTGCGACACCGATGAGGAGGAAGGGGGTGGGTGGATTAAGACATCATTCAGGGTCATGATTTATACTTGTCTTGTCGAGCCGTCAAACTGGATCCGTGTTGCGACACCAGGCAAACCCATTACAACATAGGGGGTTGCAACACCTGGAAACCCATAACCACATAGGAGTGAAGGAGAAGTTGCGAAATCATTCAAGGTCATGATCTATTCCTATCTTGTCGAGCCGCCAAATTGGCGACGGGTTGCGACAGAGCGATGACGTCATAGGGAAGACCCATTGCCTGGAAAGCAGAGGGAGGGGGAAAGCCAATAGCCAATCTGAGAGCGAGGGGGCGTGGTCACGTGACCAAATCCAGCCAATCAGCGTCGGGGTCAAAAGTCAAATTGTCCTGAAACGCTCATCCATCTACTAATATTCTCAACACCTCTTCTAAGATAATATATCAATGTTTATTAGTTGCTACATTTTCTTATTTTTTGCTATGCAAACGGCAGTTTTCTACTGAAAAATGTCAAAATTATTGATATTTGATCATTGTTGAAATTATAGAGGAGGTGTGTATATAAAAAGTATAACTTAATCATCATACTTCTATTCTTGAACAAACAGTTTCCGAAAAGAAAATTGGAAAGCAATAAAAAATTCTTGAAGATAGCCCTTTGTTCCCATAGCTCTGCATTTCCACGCAAAATGTAAAAAGCCAATCACCTTAAAGCAATGGTGGAATATATATTTTTTAAATGGCAATCATTTAATTAAGTTATGTTTTATTGGCGAATCACTTTTCTTTATATCTTGTCTTAATCTCTTTTATATTATCTTTCTTTAAATATTTTTATATAGAGTAAACTGCATCTACATTTTTATATTAAAATTATAAATGCGGCCCTTCAGACAAAAGATTTTCCTAGATCTAAGGCGTCACTCTCTAAATAGAATGGACTGCCGATGACAGGGATATCGGGGTTCATATTCCAGTCAGGTATACTGAGGGTGGATTTGCCTGAAGGTTTTTCCACTCCTCCATGCAAATGCGGTATACTTCCTCTAAATTTAACCTTCCCAATGTTAGGCCACTAGCATTATTGTATATGCGTGTAACCTGTGTAACGTGGTGCTAAAATGATAAACATGGATTACAATGGTCTAGAAACTTGAGATTTATATCCAGGTGACTGTTTAGTGTAGTCTAGGGCTATTCAATAATAAATTATCCAAGCGGGCCACTCCAAAAAATTATAATATTTGGCGTGTCAGACATTAATTTTAATCTGACAGTAATTTGGAACGTTATTAGTCTATATTTTTGTAGTTTAAGAGGTGAGGTGGGGGAGTGAAACGTAATTTTATATTATATATTATATTTGTATTTCAGTGAAGATTAAAAAATATATATTTAAGTTATAATAGGACTAGGCGTAGAAAATATGAAAAAGTATATCATGTCAAAATTATTTAAATAAAACTAATGATAATTAAAATATAAAGCATTAATCGGAAAAATACATTAAGACTAATTACAAGCAAAGCACTCAGCTATTACTATAAGTAATGCACGAACAATAAGCCAGGCAAATATCAACTGGCGAGAGATCGGCTGCTGTTGGGTGGAGGGGAGAAGAGGTGTGAGTCACTCTCAGCCATCCTGTCGTCCAGCCACCAGCATTGTTCTAGGTCAAAAGCAAGAATATGTTATATAGCTCAACCGTTATGTGGTAGCGCTTGAAGGGAGAGCTACCGAGTCTAGAGTGAGGGATGCACTTCGCTGGAGGGTAAGCTCGCACTCCCTTGTAAACACACGATGTTGGTGGTGCCAAGGACTGAGTAACACTGGTCTTGCAGCTTCCCCCACCATTGATAAGAGAGTGAAGATCTCTCTAGTCGTTCAAGGTCAGGCGCCTCTACTTACCGTCTGAACTATTCGCCGCATCTTCAGTGATGCAGTAGTTGGACTTTTCAATCGGCGGGCCAATCTGTGGATATTGGCGGGCCAGATGTGGCCTGCGGGCTGCCAATTTAATAGCCCTGGTGTAGTCTATATGATACTTGAACGCTTTTACAACGTTAGGAGGTCATTTGGATTTAAATCTTTTATAAGATTTTTACATATAAAGTAATTAAAAAGACAATTTAAAATTAAGTTAATGGTATTTATTAAATATATTAACCTGATAAACCACAACACAAGGCTATTTGCTTTTGGTCGACTTCAATAGTCTTGGGGTAAAGTTCTTTCCTCAGGACCCAATGTACGTGAGTTCAAACCCAGTCGAGGTCAACAAGTTTTTCTTGAGTGATAAAATTTCGTAAAGCAATTTCCTTTGGAGGATAAGTAAAGCCTTCGGTCCCGTGGCGATTGTGTCATGTTAAATAACCCTGGAAGGTATGTGAAAATTTGTTTCCCAGCAAAACTGGTAGGCCCTTTTGCTCTCGCTCATAGAAATTATCGTGGGATGATATAATCAGTCGGATCAGAAATTGAACATTAAATATTTCAAATAAAAAATAAACTATTTGCGTTTTGGTAGTATATTACTTAGAGTAGAATTAAATAAAATATACTCTATTTGGCTAAATCACCATATCATCATCATCATTATCATGAACTATTTCCAGCTTGTGGTTTCCCCTTGATGAAGATCCTGGATATACCCCCGATATTGTGTATTTGTCTTCTTTTTTAAGCCCACACTTTGCAAGCTTAATTAAAAGTTCTTGCTACTTCACTAATAATTGAGCTAGACACATAAAACTATCCCCTAAACAATTTAGGGGCTAGTTATTCACAATATTATAATTATTATATTATTGTGAATACATCATTTTTATCTTTATTGGGTTGGTAAACGATATAAAAAATGATATCGTAATGTAAAACTTTTATCTATATAAATAGATAGGTACAAATATTTTTAGAATCTAAAAACAAATCTACGTTTTCATAAATAAATAGTACTGTGTACCTGTAACATTGAGTTACATTTGAACTCGCCCCTATGCTAAACTTCATATTCAACTCGCCGAAGAATCATACCACCCATTCCAAATAATATTCAATAATATTCAATAATATTCTAAACCCTACAATAGTAATCTTCACTATTGTAGTTCCTGTAAATTG
>CABFWB010008671.1:0-16673 GCA_902151455.1 Timema bartmani
ATATATATTGTACTCTGTACTAAATATATATATATACTGCACCCCTAGCGCGACCAAAATAATAATAATCTGCCAAAATATCGGGTCAAAAAATAAAAATAATAAAGAGACCTGCTTCAGTGGCCGCATGGTCTGACGCGCTACTCTCTCGCACTAGATCAGACTGCCGACGGCTGGGAAATCGAGGTTCGAATCTCGGTCGGGTGTACAGAGGGTGGTTTTTCACTCTTCCTCAACGCAAATGCGAGTACACTTCCTATAAATATAACTTTGATAATCTCTTTTTCCCTTCCTTTTCTCAAACAAAAAAGGACAAAATCGTATTCATATTTTTTTTGTTACCACGTCTTACGACCTGTTCAGGTTATATACATGCGTAATAAATTCACTGATGAGTTAGGGATCAGGAAGGTTGAATTTAGAGGAAGTGTACTTACATTGGCGTGGAAGAAGAGTGGAAACAACCATCTAGGAAAAACCACCCCAAACCCCGAACTCCCCGTCATCGGCAGTCTAGGCCAGTGTACCTACCAGTCAGGGACCCCCTCAAGAGGCTCTTTGAGATCAGCGGACCCCCCGTATTTTTCTAATAATTAGAATCTAATCTATTCTATGTATAGAAAATAGCACCCCCACCCCCTCCATATTAATAATTAATGTTAGAAAACCTACAAACCTGGGAATTTGGCACAGTAAATCTGAGTCAAATGTGTTTTTACATACCTTTATTTTTACACTAACTCTAGTTGTAATAATAATAATAATAATAATAATAATAATAATAATAATAAATATAATAGTAATAATTAACACAAAAAAAGGGTTAGTAAGGCCAACATGAAAATTTATTAATTATGAAAAAGTTCAAATTTGTTCATTTGGGTCTGGTATTAGTGAAATAAGTGAAACCTCTTCATTTTCCCATCACTTCTTGAGATCAGTTTGAAGGCTGGACACTTTGACTCGGAAATCCGAATGCATGTCAAGTCTATTTCTATCCTTGTTTCTCATGTAGCACTGCACAGGTGTGTGCGAAGGAGGGGAAGCTTTTTATTGATTAGGATTAGGAATACTGTTGTTTAGTTATTATTTTAACTTTTTAGTTTGTTAAATTTTGGTGGTTGTCGCAGACCCCCTAGGAACAGCTCGCGGACCCCCCCTTTTGGGAGCCACTGCCTTAGAAAATGTGGCCATCGAAGCAGGTGTTGATGTATTAAACATAGGTTAACTTTATTGTTCATGATGTAATAAGCATAACAAACAATATAATGATTTTCAGTGGCATCAAGTCTTAAAAAACACATTTTTTTAATTCAATTTAAAATATTTTCACTTAAACTAATATGTAAGGATTTAAAGATTCAAGAATTTGAATTCGAGAGAAAATTTAAGATTAGACGCAACTCAAACGTGTATACATACACAGCCATATGGTATTTAAAACACTAATGTATTAGGGATGAGTAAAGAATAAAGTAGCATTTGGAAGAAAGATACCAGTATTTTCGTCTTTGGAGATTAGAAAACTATTTAGGAAAAAGATTGACTGCACCTGCCTGGGATTCGAGCCCTGACCTCCTCGTCCCTGGCAAACCAGATTAAATGAGCATGATATTCAGAATGCATGCCTACTGGCTAACTGGCTAAGTTTAAATGAATTTGAAATGTATTAATATTAATAGATAATAAACATTCTCTAATGTGATAAAAGTAATTGAAATTCAATCAACTATTTAATAAGGTATGTCCTGCTTTTGTGGCCGAATGGTCTAAGGCGTCACTTTCGCAATAGACTGGCCTGCCAATGACGGGGAGATTGGAGCTTGAATCCCAGCAGTATGTACTGAAAGTGGTTTTACCTATGTCCTACATGAAAATATGGGTACATTTTCTCTAAACTCAACCTTCCTCATTCCTAACACATTAGTGTAATTTTTATACATGTTTATAAGAGGAACGAGTAGTGAAACGCATTGACAAAAAAGTATGCACTGCGGCAGTGAAAATAATCAATGGTGTAATTTATATATATATATATATATATATATGTAACCCACTATAAAAAAAAAACATTAAAGAGACCGACCAAAGAACCATTTCAATCTTTGGGAGAAAAAAAAAGATATTAAAAATGATTGCTCTTCTCTGTTTAAGAGATTCATACATAAACATGAAATAGTAATGCTGTAGAGGCCTTTGAGTTTTAAATTAAATATAATACTAATTTTATTTGAAAAATATAGGCTCATTCAAATCATAAAAGTATTTGAGGGGTAAATATAAATCAAATAATAATATAAAATAAATATAAATGTAAATAAATATAAATATAAATTGAAAATCAAATCAATGTTCGCTGGATAGCTTATGAGAAATGTATAGCTTCATTCTGTTATCATACATTTAAATCATATTTTAGTTAGATCAAAAAGAAAGCTTTAGCGCCTAAGTGAGCATAAAATTTATTTTA
Source organism: Timema bartmani (assembly GCA_902151455.1). NCBI lineage: Eukaryota > Metazoa > Arthropoda > Insecta > Phasmatodea > Timematidae > Timema > Timema bartmani. Next base: position 2,471 of record CABFWB010008671.1, read on the forward strand.
TATTTTTTAGCGTGACATAGAGAAATCCAGGCCAATGACTGTTTTCTGGATGTTCATAATTAGCTATATTTATGCTCAATATGGGAGAGAGAGTAGAAAGAAGAACATTACAATAATCGGTAAGGGCTATTCATCGTGTTTTAACAATTTAATTATTTTAAACTAGACCAAAAGTAAGCATATTTTCTTGGATGACATTGAATTGAATCTCAACCCCCTTAATTACTTTTTCAGTTAAATTCTAATTGGGGTCCGGGTTGTTTTGAACAGTTGTTTGAATTGAGTCCAGGGTACAACACCTAACCTAACCTCACAAAATTCAAAGCAAAGCTGCGAAACAGTGTAAGAAGACCAAGGAAAAAGAGAAATTTTTTAGGGAACAGATGCTGCTGTATAAAAATGGAGATATATGCATATTTGAATAATTGAAATCCATCTCCTTCACGTTCCTGCCAACAACCTCCTAGGGATTCAACTCCGACAACCCAGAAATGGGGGTGGGTCTCAATTGAATGTTTCCCATTTCATTATTCGCTGGTCATATCAGTGTGTTTGTTTAAATACTTAAAATATAGAAGAGTCAAAAATAAAGACAAAAAACTTGGGATTATTAAAGACAACATGCTTTTAAAAAATCTGAAATAAGATTAAATAGGACTGTATGTATACTGACAATTTAATCAGGGTTTTTATTCTATCATATTGAAATTTCATTAGAACATAAATTCTGGTTTTCAAGTGCGTACTATGGAGTAAATTAATCAATGAAGAGTGCAAATGGATGTCAAGCAATTAGTATGAGTTGAACTTGCAGTTCCCAGAGAAAATTAATTATATGACACATGGTCATCATTTGAAAAATACAATCACCCAATCTACTCTAGTGGTCAGATGGGAAACTCTTAGTACCGTAGAAGAAACGGTGAATTATTTTACTCATAAAACTGAAAATACCCATTATTTGGAGCAATGCATAAATTATTTGACTTTACTTCCCCTCCTAAGGAAGTTGTTCTACAGATTTTTATCGCTCAAAAAAAATCCATCGACCCCGGCTGGGTTTAAACCCACGATCATCAAACCCAGCGAGCACTTTACCCCAAGACCACCAAGGTTGACTGTCCCCCCAATAATTATGGTTTAATGAACAAAATTTCCAAAATCAGTTATCAATAAACTACTATTGAGTGTATTTTTTTCTGATAAACAAATATACAATGTTATTTATCATTTAAAACACCCCTTAGATTTCCTTTTTGAACAAGAATTAAAATCATGATTCCAACGTGAGGTATGACCATTTGACATCTAAATATCAAGTGAGAATTCAAACCATCTAAGATGTAGCCCCAGGTAAAGATTTGATTGTAAAACCGCTTTTTTGAGTTTGGGAGCACATCAAATAGTAGGATTTATCATAATCTTGAGGCCAAAAATGTTCACGATTATAATAGCCTACTTACTTTCTTTAGAGGATAAAGTATAAAATAAATAGTTCTTGATCTGAAGAAATTTGTTTTATATAATGGTAGTCCATGATAAAACCAGGGATGTGGAGTCAGTACGCCAAGCCTTAGACTTCGACTTCTTTATTTTCTAATGTCTGACTCTGACTCCTTCAGAAAGGCTAATGTATATTAATTAGTAATAACAAATTGAATGCAGTAAAATGGTACAATACTTCATGAGAAGATTCTTTGGCATAGCGAATTTATATGTAAATAAAATCACAATGATATATTTACCACAGAGGCTATTGTTATAATACAGTATAATAAGTTTTTATTTTGAAGTCTAAGTCAATAAATTTTTACAACTTCGAGAAGCCGCCAACATTAGAAAATGTAATCAAAAGGTGTACCTTTACATACATTTAAAATTCCTATAAGATTCCCATTTGGATAAAAGTCATCAGCGATAATACATTTGGTACACTAAATGCTCCTTCTAAAGATAAAATTTTAGGTTCGCTACTTATGTTAGTAGCTATTGTTACAAAAGATACCATTTAAAAAAACATTCTTGAGAGATTAGCCAAAGCTGCTGCGTGTTCTAAAGATCCTGATGGAGTTTGATGCCTAATGCTTAAATATCACACATAATAAGATTACCATATGAGCTAACAGCACATCGCTCTTCATTACCATACTCAGCAGGGTTGGTGTAATTTTACCCAGCCCAAAAAAAAACCACCTGGGTTTTATTTTAAAAAACCACTTAAAAAACCTACTTATTATATTTTGCATACACAGCAATCATCTAGTAAATTTTTGAAAATATTTATTCATTCTGTTGAAAACCTTTTGGTTCAAACCCAATAATAATAAATTGATTTGTACATGGTGTTATACACAAGTTTTGAAATTACAGATTTTATACAATAGACCAAGTGATAAAATATGTTTTAATTGGGTGGACAAAACAATTTGTTCATCTAGCAACTCACTTGATATAATATAATTTTAAGGTGCCTACGCTGTATTAATGCTAGGCCCTAGAAATAATATTGTGTCAAAAAATCAAATGAGATAACAAAAGTTCTTACCTTTTATCTTTAAGTGCGTATAACCTGAACGGGTAGTAAGACGTGGTGATGATAGTAATAATAATACTACTACTAATAATAATAATAAATAGTAATAGTTAGTAATAATAAATAGTAATAATTCTTTAAGTAAAGAAAGCAACAAATCAATTCTGCAGCTGGCTTTCCAGTAATTTGATGGGTGGTCTCCCCTCCCCCCTTTTTTTATTCCTTCTACACAAACATTTCAACCTGCTAGCTTATACAGTATTGTTGCCAAGAATTACATTGTTGCATCAATGTTTTCCTTTGTTATGTCCCTTATTACTCCTTTCCTTACTATATTAAAATTAAAATAGGTTTCTCTGTATGCCAAATAATTAATATATTTGATTTATTGGTTTAATCAGAAAAATAAAACCTAATATAACCCAACTGGGTTGGGTTTTTTTCCGACCCTAGTACTTGGCAAATATATCTATTATCCATGAATGTGTCACTCTTGTACCTCTCTAGAGTATTATTATTATTATTATTATTATTAGCACCGCGTCTTACTACCTGTTCGGGTTATACGCACTTACGCTAATGTGTGATGGTAGGGTGATTGTGAGATGAAATGGTGGACCTACAGTTTAACGTGGAATCCGAACCACGGTGGAGGCCTGGCATTCCTCACATTCACAAGTTTTGATTAATACACGTCTTGTCAGAGGTGAAGGAAGGGTTTGGCAATCAGATAAATCCGTGCCGGGACCGAGGATTGAACCCCGGATCCTCAACACAGAAGTCCGACACCCCTAGACCACCAGGTCACCTCTCTAGAGTACATTGCACATATAGTATATGAATCACCAAGAGTAAACATGTTTTTATTGCGACTCTACAATTTCAAGATCTGAAGTTTAATGCATGTGTGGCACATTTAAAGTCAGATAACCAAGTACTTGTTGCATAATTTATCGCAATATAACTTTATAAAGATATTTGATGGAGGAAAAATATATAGAAAATTATATTTAAAAAAGGCCTATAAAAGAAGAGGAAAACATATCAAACCAGGACACTCGCTGTCTTCAATACAGGAAATTAAGTTATTGTCTTCGCACTATGTGAAATATGTCATCTAGTGAATGAAATTGATGTTATCAAAAATGGTGAATCTAAAAAACATTACTGTATGGAAAAAATATATTTAGTTCAAATTTGAATACAAAATTCTATATATTAGGTTTGAGAAAATATTCCAAAGTAGGCTATATAGAAAGTTATCACTATCAAAATGGTTCCAAAATAAACAATAAGGTTTGGACTGTCAAAGATGTTTTGTGACTCTTAAGATATGAAAATATCAAAGTTGGTAGAAGATATATTATTATTATTATTAGCACCGCGTCTTACTACCCGTTCGGGTTATACATTTCCATCAGAATTTTCTTAACATTAAAGATGGAATTATGAAGATGATGTGTAATCTAATGGTCAATGAGAGAGTTTAATTTTATCTGAATGTAATGCTCGTGTTTAAATACTGTAGTTAAAAGAAAAACACAATTAAAAACAAATTGTTTGTTGTGAAAGTTTTGACTAGGGTATCAAAGGTGATAACTCAACATATGGTCTTGAAGATCATATGGTTTGGCGTAAGGATACATGAAAGTAGATCTGGTAGCTTTTTCTAGGTGTCAGTTACCACCAATCAAGCGGCAAATCGACTTTTGGTTTAGATTTGTATTTTTTAAAATGTAGATTTAGTTAGGCTTTTTGTGTGTGTGTGTGTGTGTGTGTGTGTGTGTGTGTGTGNTGTGTGTGTGATGGTGTGTGATGGTGTGTGATAGCTAATGTGGCAGGATTCAAACAATAAAACTTAGTCCCATATATACATTATTTTAATAAGCCTAAGATTTAATACTACTAATCACACAAATATTTTTGTTCATTACTTGTTTTTTGAGAGTATATTTGGATTGTATTATAAATGCCATGCCAATAAGCTTACACAGTTTCCCAAACTTTTGCCTGACATTTTAACCTAAAATATAGTTATAAAATAAAATTATACTTTGGTGTAGGCCCAAGGCCGTAGCCAGCCAATAATTTCAGGGGGGGTTTGTTGGGCACATCCCCCAATTTCTGGAAGCTAGAAACAATTCTAAATGATAAGCAGTTCTAGAAGTTTTCTGAAGTGGTTTTTTTCATGGTAAAATAACTCACTAACTGCTGAAGGTTTGGAAAATTTCTAAATATTAAACACTTTTTGAAGCTCTGTGAAGTTTTTTTTATGGTAAAATAACCCCCAAAATGCCGAAGGATAGGAAAATCTCGAAATATTAAACACTTCTAAAAGCTCTCTGAAGTGCTTTTTATGGTAACACAGCCCCCTAATTTGTATTTGTATCTTAATTTTAATATTTTTGAACCATAAATAAAGCCATATATATTCTGTTCATAAAATTTCGCGGGGGGTTGGAACCCCCAAAACCCCTCCCTGGCTACGGCCTTGTGTAGGCCTATTATAGTTCCAAAATTACTGTAACATCAAGCTTTAATATTGTGTGTTGTGTTTAACATTATTATTTCTTAAGTTTGATTAAAAGTAATTCAATGATTTTCAAGACATATTTAAACAAAGTGATTAAAAAGTAACAATGGCCTGCATATAAAAAAATGTTCTTGTTGCGGCAGGATTAAGAGTAACCTATTTCTAATGGGAAAGTAAAATTGAAGTGTTAAAGACTTTTTTTTTGTCTTACTACCCGTTTGCTTTAAAGACTAATTACACTAGGTGAAAGGGATGAGAAAGGTTGAGTTTAGAGTAAGTGTATGATTATTTGCATGGTGGGAGAGTGGAAAACCATTTAGGGAGAAACCCATCAATACACCCGAGTGTGATTCGAACCCTGATCTCCCCATCAACAGCAGTTTAGTCTATTGCTAGTGAGGCCTTACGGTATTCGACCTATGAAGCGGGTTCCAGGAAATGCTAAAAAATGTGGTGGAATGTTATCTTGTAAAGTAAATGGATTGAGTAGGTCCTAATTAATTATTGTCTAATTCAAGAAACCAATAGTGTTTTAATGTTTTATTTTGATTAATAATGCTCTTTTTAAAGTGAATTTTGTCTTTACAAATTTTTTTAAGGATGTATGCATATTTGCTCTTTAACTCGTATGGTTAGTAGGTATATATTTACTTTTAGGCGAAAGGAGATTTTTATTTTTGAGGTTTGTTCTACCTTCAGTGACTTGTGAAGTCACCCAATAGATGCATAGGAATTGAGGAGGAATACAAAGCTTTTATTTTTTTCTATATTTTTTTTTTTAATCTGGGGCACCTCAACTCGAGATCCTTATCCCTAAAACAACACTATGTGAGGTGGTTTTAAAATTAGGGTATATTTTTCTAGCCATAGGAAAACCTAAAAATTCACTGACAAGCCTGTAGGCCTATCAAAATCATAAATTTGGGCATTCTCATGGAACTTTCTGGATTACCACAATCTAAATTAATAAAAGACTTTGTAATTAGTTTTGTAATGTGACAAGCTGTAGAAATAAGGGTGTAAGAAATGTCTTCGTTTTCTAATAAAATATTTTTTATATAAATACGTATAAGTATTTATAAGTAGCAATAAATATAATTACATAAAATAAAAGTTGATTTCTACGTAATTTGAATCACCGAATGGGCCCGCCATTAGTTTAAAGAGATTTGAATAGTTAAATAGCATGTTTCATAACATTCATAAAACATCTATGAGCTTTATATATGCCAAAAACATTTTATAATATTACTTACCATTAGAAATATCAGTCTTATCAGCAGCTTAAAAACAAACCCAAACCAGTCACACGCCTTTTTTCTTTAATAAACCATGAATTCCCTCTAACAAAATTGATACAGATGATCCCATGGAACCATATTGGAATGTGTCTTATTATTACGCTTTTCATTTGTTTGTTACATCTGTATGCGAAATCAACTCGAATAGCAAACAAGCTCTGTAAATACGATATGTTTTATCATTCATCTCTCTCAAAGTATAACATACAATACTTGGTTTGGATCAAGATTTAATTTCATTAAATTAAAATGGTATATTAAAACAATAATACGCATAGTTAAAAACTTATTTGAAATAAATTTATTTGTGTGGACACGGAACAGACCCATTAAAGAACGGTCAGGGAAAAAAACTTATTTTTCACTACTCAAGAGTGATCTGTTGGCAAATAGAACAACTATTAATGGCGGGTCCACTATGGATCAGATTCAGAAACCTTTACACATAGTTTGTGTTTCCACTATGATAAAGTATATTTTTGAATTTTTGACCCCTATTAAGTAACATACGCCAGTACTCGGTGAAATTTATTTTTTATTTATACATTCATCAACTTTTAATACAATTATACAGTGACGACTCGTTATTTTGTGAGATGGGGAACGATGATAATTTTTTTGAAAATGTAGGTTTAGGGTTTATTAAGGCAATGTTTAAGCCTTTAAAAATTAGAAACACTTGAATTACTATAACTTAACGATCAGTAATGGTTGCATAGTCTAAGATGTTAAACTCGCATTGAATTTGATTGGCACTGAAAGAAAGGCTGGATTTGGAATTCCGCCTTGGTGCATCGCAAGTAGTTGCCCAAATGTAATTTGTCAATTTTTTTTGTCCTCTCCACGCTGATGCGTTTCTTTATATATATATTCCCAAAATACCCTCTTTATTCCTACACGTTAGGTACTGAGCGAAAAACATGAACTATCATTGGCGCACTCAAAAATTTACTTTGCAGTAGTCAAGGATGTGACTAACATACAATTTTTGGAAGAGGGAAGGGAGCACAGCCCCTAACTGAAGAGATCTCAGTTAATTTATAAATATTAAATGCCTCACTAGAAGCACTGATATAGCTAGGCTTTTGGCACCCAGGGCAAATGTTAAAATGGCTGCCCCTTCCACTACACCTATCCCAACCAGCCACACAAAGTACAGAAGCTTAATTATTCTATTAATTATACTTTTAATCAACTTTAGTTCACAATTATTATTGTTTTACACTACTCAAAAAAGTTGTTATGACATCACTGAATCAAAACACTTTCTATTGAAAGAATCACCAGATTCGTAAATCTCTTGAGACATTGCTGATATTATAAATGACATAGTGAGTTTTAATTTGCTAGGGAATCGTTCACACGATGCTACTGACACTGGCAATGTCAATAGTATTTGCAGTGCTGTAGCCAATATCTTGTCCGCTTCCAATCCCATTGTATAAATGTTCCAGAGGAATCCCTTTGAAGAACATTATAGCTCTTAACCATTATATTTAGCTCTTTTGAGAGAAGCAGTTATGGTACAGCTCTGATCCATTTAAATCTTGTGAATAAATTTGGGCTTGATCAAGGCTGTAGTCGGGGGGGGGGGCGAGGTTTGGGGGTTTAAACCCCCTGAAATGTTTTGAACAAAAAATATATATAGCTTTATTTATGGTTCAAACAATATCAAAATTAAGGTACAAGTACAAATTAGGGGGCTGTACTACCATAAAAAGCACTTAAGAGAGTTTCTAGAAGTGTTTAATATATAGAATTTTTTCTAGCCTTCGGAAGTTATGGTGTTATATTGCCATAAAAAAACACTTCATATATCTTTTAGAGGTGTTTAATATTTAGAATTTTTCCTAGCCTTCGCCAACTATGCGGTTATTTTGCCATTAAAAAACACATCAGATAGCTTTTAGAGGTGTTTAATATCTAGAATTTTTCCTTGCCTTTAGCAGTTAGGGGGTTATGTTACTATAAAAAAAAACTTTAGAGAGTTTCTAGAGGTGTTTAATATTTAGAATTTGTCCAAGCCTCCTGCAGTTAGGGGCTTATAGTACCCTAAAAAAATACTTCAGAGAGCTTCTAGTACGGTTTATCATTTAGAATTTTTTCTAGCCTCCGGAAATTGAAAGATGTGCCCACCAACCTCCCCCCCCCCCTCCAAAATTATTGGTTGGCTATGACCTTAGGCTTGATTATTAAATGTACGTTGGAGATAAGTAATCTGCTCAGGACTTCGAAGGTCCAACTTATTTAAAAAATACTTAGCATTACGAAGGAAACAGAAGTGTCTCTCTAGTCTTGGCAGCAGTGAAAAATCGTCTGATATTTCATCACATATTTTATTATTTTATATAATTTATCTTCGGCTGCGACGGATTTCTTGTTGATTATTCAACTCTGCACAAAGATTAGTTTTCATCAGACATTTGAGGGTTTTTTTTCCAATACACCTATTCAATGTCACACCTATTCTTCGCACAAATGTTCAGCTTTAAAAATGGCCTTGTCACAAAGTTCATTTTCCCGCTATTAACTAGATCCATCAAAGCTCCAATTTGATTCGGTGCTTGGTGAAAAGTCGTTTCCTTAACCTGATTAAAATTCTGAACTCTACCAACTGAAAAGAGAACCTATGACCAGAAAAAAAGCATAACTAAAAATCCAAACTTTTCAATAGCATTGATAATTATTATTATTGCTGCATCCTCACGTGTTTCAAGGGTTTCAGTCAGCGTATCACCCAATCGCCCCAGATCATCAATCACTTTGTCTATTTGACTCAAAATATCATTTACTACAGCTGCTATAGAGCTTAATCTATCAGAATGACCCTTCATTGTAATCTCAACAACATCTTTCAATATATTCTATCGGTGGTTATAGCAGGAAAAGTATGTGAATAAAGGTTCTACAGTACTAAAAAATGTTACTCCTGGAACATTTTCATGAGCAGCATGAACACCAACCAAATTTAGAGAGTGATCATTACACCGAACAAACACTGACAATGGGGTCAGGTTAAAAATTCACTGTTTAAGAGCAGAATGAATATTATAGGGGCCTACATTGTTGCCGCATTGGCTTAGTGCACCAATGCTCTACCCACTGAGCTATCCAGGAATCGTTCCATGCTCAGGCTCATTATTCACTCGTATTTTAAGGCGTGAGTCTGTGAGTGAATAATGACCCTGAGTACGGAATGAATCCTTAATAGCTCAGTGATAAGAGCATTGACGTACTAAGCCAAAGGTCCCGGACTCGATTCCCATGTAAAGATGTAATTTTTAAACTAGTTCAAATTTATAGAGAATTGTGTACATCTAGGCTACTTACGGACACGGCCATTACATCTTAATTTTCACCTTTATATGTAATAACAAATTTGTAGTACCAAACTCAAATAAAAACTGAAATCACTATCAAACAACTTTATTTTTAGTGTGAACTTAAATGTGAAGCGTCGCTCCTATTTTGTAGTAGAACCGACCAAGGCCGTAGTCAAGGGGGGGTTTTGGGGGTTCAAACCCCCCCGAAATGTTATGAACAAAAAATATATGGCTTTATTAATAGTTAAAACAATATAAAAATTAAGGTACAAGTACAAATTAGGGGGCTGTGTTACCATAAAAAGAACTTCAGAGAGCTTCTAGAAATGTTCAATATTTATAACTTTTTTAAGCCTTCGGCAGTTAGGGGGTTGTTTTGCCATAAAAACACTTCAGAGTGCTTCTAGAGGGGTTTAAATATATAAAATTTTCCTAGCCTTCGGCAGTTAGGAGATTATGTTGCCATAAAAACACTTTAGAAGAGCTTCTAGAACTGTTTAATATTTGGAATTTGTCCTAGCCTCCGGCATTTAGGGGGTATGTCGCCATAAATAAACACTTCAGATATATTCTAGAGGTGCCTATATGTATATATATACTTCCTAGCCTAAGGAATTTAGGTGGTTATGTTGCCATAATAAACACTTCAGAGAGCTTCTAGAACTGTTAATAATTTATAATTTTTTCTAGCCTCCATCAATTGGGGGATGTGCCCACCAAACCCCCCCTGAAATCATTGGCTGGCTACGGCCTTGGAACCGACGACTATAATTACAAGAAAATTGAAATGGAAAGGTTAAGGCAAGCAAAACATAAAAGTGAAATACAGGTTAGCAAATAAGTTTATTGGTATAAAACCAAGATAATTATTACATATTCACAGACACGATAGCAGTATAATCTTCCCACTGTTCAATGTTAGGCGTTAATAAAGTAACAAGAATTACCAAAATGGCCGTGTTTGGTGTGAGGCACCTTAAATTGACATACAACCAAAACAACAATGGTTGGGTTGAAGATTGAAAAACGTGTGACTCCTTAAAGAAGAACATGCGCAATTTCTAGAAGGAAAGTGTGCTAAACAGATAATTACAATAACTCTTATCGGAAGACTCAAATTAAGTTAAGGTTAAGCAACAATAAACAACCCTACTCCAGCCTTACGGTTGTTAGTCTCAAATCTGATAAGCATGGACAAATAATGAGGTTGGACAATATCTAAAACTAGGAGGTCCTTATTTAAGGAGTTTCAGTGATAGTTGCTAACTGAGCTAGCTAACATTGGTTAACTCCCAAAATAGTAATATGATATAAAAGTAATGGTCTAAGTGCTGGGACTATTAGTTTACAAATAGTACAAAGAGAGATATCAGGAATCTAGGCCATCAGGAAACTATGGTAGGCCTATTCCTAATTAGTACCGCCTGATCATCCAATAGTATAGTTAAAATTCAACAATAGTCTGGAGACAATCTACAAAAATGGAAAACTTCTAAACATTAAAGAGCCAAACGGCATCTGAGGGCAGCCGGACAAATATAAACAACACCAAGTGGGCCACCCCTCTGGGATAGAATCAAACCCACGAGTTGAGCACCGTACTAGGTACAACAATAATGTCAACTTGAAGACTGATAACAGTCAAAGACCCAATAATTAGGTCATACAGTAACGCCATGGATCAACCTAACCTAACCATTTTTTCCAAAATAAAGGCATTAGTGACATGGTCACATGGAACAGGACATTAGACTGCCCCCCAAATATTTAGGACTTGTCATATGGACATAGTTAAACACTAAATAAGTATGGTTGTAAGGACTACACTCTGTTTAAAATAAATAGACTCTGCCAAAGAGTATAATATTTAAGACTAGTCATATGGACATAGTTAAACAATAAACAAGTATGGTCATAAGGACTACACTCTGTTTAAAATAAACATAATCTGGCAAAGAGAAACAATTACACTTAACCTATATTGAAACTTTTCAAATGAAGAATACCAAAAAGTACAAGTCTGTAAAAGACTAAAGATATCATTTTAACAGATATTACATTATCTGCGCCGAGGTGGTGATACCGACGCAACAATCATCTTGACCGCTACTTGAAGGTTACGTTGAACTGAAGCCTCGTGGATGCTCGTGAGACGAGTTGTTGGAATTGAATACAAAAATAGTACGAGAGGCGCTGAATTATATACGAAATGAATCTGACGCCTAAGGAGTGGAGGGGAATGGAAGGTTTGCTGGCACATGATAGAATCGTCCAGAACAAAAATACAGCTGGCCGCACTCCAAGGAACCACAGAGCAGACGTTCAGTCTTGTTTTACTGTCCCAGTTGACAAGGTGTTATTGCCTCGTCCACTAGTTCTATTAGGTCGTCTAGTCGAGCAGGATTCAAGCGACCCAGCATGGAACAATCACACAGTGAGTCAAGACCGCAGCCAGCCAATAATTTCAGGGGGAGTTTGGTGGGCACATCCCCAATTGCCGAGGGCTTGAAAAAATTCTAAATACTAAACACCTCTAGAAGCTATCTGAAGTGTTTTTTTTTTTATGGAAACATAGCCCCATAGCTGCCGAAGTCTAGGAAATATTTTAAATATTTAACACTTATAGACTATTTCTGAAGGGCTATTTATGGTAATACAGCCACTTAATTTGTACTTGTACCTTAATTTTTTTGGATTGTTTGAACCATAAATAAAGCCATATATAGTTTGTTCATAAAATTTTGTGGGGTTTGAAATCCCCCCACCCCCCGACTACGGCCTTGCAGTGAGCTAATAAACTGCAACTTATTTTCATTTTCCTTTACTTTGTATGTACAGCAATTTATCGTTTTCTTCGTGTGTACGGGCTAAATGAGCGTAGCCCGTTACAAATGGATGCCTTATCTAGATAAATGACTGCATATAAATTACACTAAAGCAATGTAATGTTTATCTAGATAATATATATGTTGTGTGATATATATATATATATGTTACATTATGTGATACATCCTCCACTCTCAAAATTCTAATCATGGATCAAATTACAAACAATCTTTACTTTACCTCTAAAGATGCCCACAGCACAGATCACGCGCGAACATACTGACGTCGAAGAATGCTGCCTACTCAACTGTTTAGGCTACAATCCCCTGCCCTCCCTGATAAGGAAGTTGTTCACTAGAACTGTACGAGAGTTGGCAAACGTTTCTTTCTTGTATAGCACGCTAGGATCTCTTGCTTCCACTTTTTAGTTCTCTAGTGGAATGTATCGGTCCAAGAAAGTTTCTATAAATTTTCGCTTTCTTCATTTGCCGCCCCGCCCCTTAAACCTTTGCAACCTAGGGCGAAAATACCACTCACCCCCCCCCCTAACTACGCCTCTGTCTATAAGACATTTGGAGATATTTTTATGATAACTAAGAGCAGGGATTTAAAATACTAATATAAGTTACTTCCCCTAAAATGTATCGAAGCTATTATTTCTGTATACTTTTTTGTGTGTTCAATTTGGTATTTTACGGCGCACTTTAAATGTGGGTAGAGGTGTCTTTTAAATATCAGTTTGTAAGCCTGTTCTTACATTATGTGAAGTACGTTAGGTACTTAGGTACATCAGGTACTTCATAAGCGTTATATACTTACTGTCCCAAAGTCTCGTCTTCAAACTTCGTAAACTCTGTATCCAAGTTCGCATGAATTGAAATTCTACGGCCTCTCTTCATGTTCTTAATCCAATGAGCTCTTGATAAATACAATCAATATTAGTTTTAATTTCTCCCTACCTTACAGGTAGAGAAAGCATTGTGATCACCAAAAGAATCGAACTCAAGATTTTGATGAATTTTGAAGTTTTATGCCCCCTGAATCCGAAAAAGCTGTTTTTGCAATGCTGTCTGTCTGTACCTCGGAGTAGAGCCTAAACTATTTTACTGATTGGGCTAAAACTTGGTATATAGGGTTGTCATAGGGTTTCCTCGAGGGGTCTTTGGAATTGGATATCTAACCCTAAAATTAAGGATAGTTTATTTAAGGGCGTAAAGAGAAAAAAAAATTGATTTCATCAAAATCGGCTCTAACTATTTTGATTAAATTTAATTTCTAAGTATTTATTAATATTACAAACAAAATGGCTACTCTAAATTTTTCTCCAAAATGATTTTAAGGGTTCCGTACTGATGCGTAAATTCTAATTTTTTTAATCATATCTCCGTAACTCTTTGAGATATGGAATTACTTATCATTGCAAATATGTAGCTCTATTTAAAATAAAAATCTTTTATTTGAAATATATTTTTATAAAACCCACAGTTTTCAAGCTATATGCATATATATATATATTTAAAAAAATTCTCGCCAAAATGACTTTAAGGGTTTCGTACTGATGCGTAAATTCTAATTTTTTTTATAATATCCCCGGAACTCTTTGAGATATGAAACTACTTATCATTTCAAATATGTAGATCTATTTAAAATAAAAATCTTTTATTTGAAATATGTTATTATATTATAT
>CABFWB010008673.1:0-16657 GCA_902151455.1 Timema bartmani
TCCCAATTCCTAATCCATTAGTGTAATTAGTACTTAAGCGTATAACCCGAACGGGTAGTAAGACGCGGTGTTAAATCTTAAAAAATCTTAATAAAACGCTGTTCACGCAAAAAATAATCGTAGACTAAAATCACACAAGTTAGGTATAGCTAAATAAAACTATTATTCCGAAGTACACACTGATATCGCACTTAAATTACTATTAGAATCTTTTTGTTTCATTGATTGAGTCCAATATTTTTCAAAACTTAGTAGTTATTTGTAGAACATATTTACCCTTAATGAGCTTATGTGTGTTTTACCTTCTTAGCTCAATCTATCCCCACCGTTGGCCACGTGGACTAAGTGTCAGTATCATCTAGTCCAATTGGCCGATAATGATAAGCTCAGGGTTCAAATTATGGCCAAGTTCACTAAGGGTGTTTTTACTATATGACTTCACACTCTTCCTCCACGCTAATGCATGTGTAGCTCTTCTAGATTCTCCGTTCATCATCCCAAACCACTTAGTATGGATACAAATGTAGAGTCCAAACGAGTAGTAACAATATACAAAAACCTTAAAATAATTTCCCCTTTATGAAATTATTTATGACAACGGATCTACCAACTCCGTTACTATGGAAACGCTTTTAAATCTCTGGCTTCACCCAGTGAAGACTCGGCAAAGCGGATTACGTCAACACGTCTAGAGGAGCCGTTGTTTACGTGAATTAAGCTTCGTAACTATCTTAGCTATCCTAGAATATTTTCCAATGGTGTAAAACTAGGGTTATTAAAATTGCCTACTTCAAATTTATTATTTAAGTGTTAAACACTTATTTTTTTAATACCAAAATAATAGTCATTGAACTTATTTCACAATCAGAAATCTCCTTCCCCTTTTTAAGAAATTTTATAAAACGTTATTTAAGTGAAATAACAAGTGTTTCTTTTTATCTAGTTTCTCATTATTCCATAGTTAAATTAAAATCCAAGCTCGTTTTAAGATTTGCTCTTTTTATCAGTGATCACTCCTCAATTAGTAGATAGGTTATCCGGCCCAGGGGTGTAGTGGTTAGTGTACCTGGCTATGAAACTAGGGGTCGCGGGTTCAATTTCCAGCTTGTACCTAGGGTATTTTTCTCTTAAAGGGGAATGATCTCAACGGTCACCAGGGTTTAGTTAATTAGGCTTACGTAAGGTTAAGACTCACCCCAGCTCCACAACTTTATAATAACTATCATCACATCATCTCATTACGGATATGACGTGTAGACAAGCTCCTATGGTGTACTCTGGGCAACGTTCTGTGCTACCAGAGCGCCTAATAGTCTACATATATAGCGCCCGAACCTGGATGTCAGGTGCCTCTCGGTCATATTATATGTTATATAATTAAAAACGACCAGGCTTGTTTTAAAAGTTCGCCCTTTAACTCTGCGAATACTCCTCAATTATTATTGGATAGGTTTGGAAGCATGTTATTGTGAAAATAATTAAAAGTACTTATGCCAGTTTTTCCAACACACCATGGCAACATTACACCATAAATTAAATTCTCGAACCTATACATCCTATTAATAGGATATAATTTTAGGAGGGAATGTGATATTATTGAAATATAGTGGTAATGCTACAAGGAAAAAAAACTAATTTGTACAGTTAAAATTATTAAAACAAGTAGAAATTATATACTCAATTAGTAAGAAAATAGGTTGATTAAACTAAATTTCACGTATAGCTTAATGTCCTTTCTATAAACATAACTATAAATATTATTGTAATATTACCAACAATTTATCTGTCAATACAGTGTCCTTTTAAAAGATTAGAACCCTTTGGTTTTTTTCCCAAGGGGTTTAATCACTTGTCAATATTTTAATAATTACTATAGTGTGGCATAGACGAATTAATAGTAATTTTTGAGTAATTTATACATATTTGCATGAAGGGAGAGTGGGAAACCGTTTAAAAACACAAACAACAGTACAACTTTCTCAAATTCGAACCCTAGCCCCTACCGCCACCGTAAATTCAGACAGGATGAACCTGAAATTTGGTACACGTGCACACAGATGTGAGTAATCCCCTCTTAAGAGTGAGATTCCAATCCCTAACGTCACGTGAAGAAATATTGTTGACCTAATCTGGGTTCAACAGAAATCTTATCAGAAGCAATAGCTAATAGTTAATTATTCCTATAGCTTGGATTTCTTATAAATATATATTAGTATATATAAATAGACTAGTTTTTAAGACTGTCTATAACAGTCTTGTGTAAATACTACCCAACCTAACAAAACTGAACCTTAAATTGTAGATGCATGAAATATTATGTTTTATTAGGTTAGGCTAAATTGTTAAACAATTATATATCTCTGACTTAATAATATTAATTAAGAGTGGATGAAATGTAAAATAACTAATTTAATTTCACTTTTAGTAAATAAATTACAAAAGTTCTTATATACTAACTTCTTTGGGAAAACTGTAGGGCTTTTCGGTATCAGTGTCCCCTGATTTGATACTTTAATGACTTTAATCCTTACGTATGTTGAGTCTCGTGCCTTGGAATTAGCCATGGCTGAGAACTGGCTTGGGCAGATAAAATACCAACTCTATCCAAGGTTTGACCTTGTGACTTATTAATAGTAATTGAGGATACCAGTTTAACTGGGACCTGCCTCCATATCAAAATAAAAGGGATGTCAGGATCTACATGGGCCTAATAGGTTTTTGTTATGAAACATACATTCCCTCTATACGAACCCGTTCAAATTGTATAGCAGATTATATTTGCATCCAACTTTTCACTTATAGTTGTGTTCCATTGTTTAGGCCATTTTTAGTACTATACACGAACAAACCAGCAATCAAATATTAGAGTAGTAATCGGTTTGTATGGATACATATCTGGGCTATGTACAGTACGTGTAAGCTCAATTAAATAAATATGTTTAACGTTACATGTAAAATTTTCACTCACCAAAGAAACACGTTTTGCTACTAATATAGATACAAATAAACCAAACTATAAACACAGGTCACTGTATTATGGTCTGTAATCTATTTTTGGACTTGAGATTGGAATTAATATTCTAGTTATGCCTTGCTTTTGAAATGTAAATACCATATCGACTAGTTAAAATGATTTTATATATCACGTTTTCATTATTTATAAATTTTACTTCTTATCAGTTTTCAAGATTGAAAAATGTGTACACCTCTTAAGTGATTCCTCTAAAAACTTACCAAATTTAAGCTTTCTATCTTATTGAAAATAATTCAAAATTCTCTAGGCAGTCATACATATATACAGACACCATTATACTGTATTTATATATATATATATATATATATGTATGTATATATCTTTATTTTTTTAATAAATACCTTTATTTACATTTATTTATATATAATAATATATTTATATAAATAGATACATATTTATATTAATTGATATTTATTTAATTATATTTATATAAATATATGTATATTTATATTAATTTATGTTTATATAATTATATTTATATAAATTTATATTATATTAATTTATATTTATATAAATTTGTAGCTATACATAAATTCATATATATATATATATTATATTTAAAGAAAAATATATAAGTTACTAAACAAATCTTTCTTAGTACAAATTTGTTGTTTACTTAATTTATTATTTAAATTATTTATAATTTGATTTACATCATGCGAGTGTATAAAATAATGATGCACAAGCAACAAACAAAACGAGAATTTAGGTCTTTGTTAGTTCTTTGTTCTCATTCATGGAATTGAAGTGCTGACCAATGGAAATATCCAAGTTATTATACGCATATAAATAACTCGCATGGGAATCCGTTGGACGGTAGCTATCAAAGTGTTGCAGCGTCGTTTGTTTCCCATCAACAATGTTTATATTTCCGACCGGAAATTAAACTGGGTTCCATTGAACCTATGAAATACGTCTTGACTCTAATACGAGACAAGTTCCATTATCTTTGAAACTATTGCCTCATGATTCACGAATACGTATTTTTGAATGATTCAAAACTGCCTTTCTATGTTTCAAGGTAATGTATATTATTATTTATTTAAAGGAGAGGACAATTCAGTAGACAAACTAACATTAGCGTTTAAAACAAAATAAATGGCGTGATATGATTTATGTCAGGAGGAACGTGAATACTATCAAAATATAAATTTATGAATCTTTTAACATAACTAAGAATAAAATTGATTTTACATCAATAAATACAGTTGTTTTAAAATTACTCTCTTCAGTGTAGGGTGGAAATAAAGCGCACTATAAATATCACTTATTTGAAGTTCTTCCAATAATATTTAATTATTCGATATATTATTGTTTATTGGAAATTAAAACTTATTAAAAATTTAATTCAGTCTTTCATAATAGAGCCTATAGGCCAGTAGCTTAATCTAAGGGTCTAAAATATTTAGTTAGGTAGTATAAATATTAATACTCTCTATCAATTTATTGTGGCATTATATACATGTATATTATATATGTATATAGTGTATAAATTATACGTACGCTATTACATAAAGTGTATATAAACTCATATATATACTCAACCTTTTTACTCATGTATTAAAAAGCGGATGTACAATTAAATCCACCCCAATTTGAAGGGATGTCAACCGTATGTCAAGATCATCTATTCCATTTGTCAATGATAAGGAAGTTGGGGTTCAGGTTACATTTGGGTTAAAAATAAGTGGTTTCTAACTGTCATAAGATTTTTTTTCTTAATGTTTTACCGCTCTCTTTTCAAGAAAATCCTAAACATTTCCTTTAATTTCCAACTTCTTAATTCCTTTCCCACTAGTTTAAATATGCGGATAACTTGGACGGATAGTAACAAGAGGTGCAAATAATAAAAATGCGATAGGCTTGGAACAGAATGAGTTAGTGTGTGAGAAAACAAAGGGTAGATAGAATATAGTTATTATATTACATCTACAATAAATCAAACCCATACAATTATCATGATACAATATGGTAAGCAGTAAAAGTTATCTTGCCAAATTATAATAAAAACAATAATCATTTAATTTATCGCTATTGTCACCTTGGACTTGATTCAATGCGTATGGCAAAAACAGGGGGTACAGATGGGAGAAGAGGAGCGCAAGATAAGGTGCTCATATTTAGTTGCTAAGCTTTGAAGATAAACTTTAAATGTGTGATCGGTAAATATCTAAAGTAGATATTGATTGTCTGTTACATATCAATCTATTTGGTAAAATATAAAAAATCTTATTTTTAGGGTCTACTCTTTGGGAATTCTCAAATTTAATGTATATAACTGATAATTCAATAGTGACACAAAAATAACACAACATATTTGAAGGGCCCTCGAGTGTTTGAATTATATATATATAAGAATAACAGATCTCTTGCTTCAAGATTATAACGGGGCTCATGCCACGAAAACTCAAAGGTTTCACTGGGGAGCTAAGCTTCTTTTTTATTTAGTTGTTTTATTACCAGCATAAGTGGTCACGTGGCTGCTATAGTTCATGTTAACGTGGTTCAGAGATCAGAGTTCGAATCATGGCCGGGTGTCCTAGGGGTATATTTTCATAAATGGTTTCTCACTTTCCCTCCATTCAAATGTAGGCACATCTATCTGATTATTACCTTTCAAATATCTATGTCTTTATCTTATTTAAAACGCGTTTGGGCTGGATTGGTAGTAGGACCCGATGGGGAAAATGGTTACGTGTACAGTAAAATAAAAGTCACCAGTTATTATTAACTCAACTTTCTAAAATTGTAAAGTGAATTGATATAGGAGGTAAACTTTAAAGATATGCCTAAAGGTTCATCTTGATTAAGGATATTAAATATTTAATAATTACTATTATATTATAAAACATTATATTATAATATTTAATATATTATGTTAAAAAACACTCCCCACTTCGGTGACCAAATGGTTTAAAGCGTCACTCTTGCAACAGACTGAACAGTGGACACCTGATGACGGGATATCTGGGTTAAAATCCAAGTCAGGTCTATTGAAGGTGTTTTTTTACAATATGGGTCTTACATTCTCTGTAGGAAAATGTAGGTACATTTCCTTTAAATTCCACTTTATTCATCACTAACACATTAGCATATCCTAGGCATGCATATTATCCAAACAAGTAGAAAGACGTTGTTATAAAAATAAATGCACTATTTTTGTCTGAGTTTGAGTCACAGCCTTAAGATTCAGAGCCAACCGGACAATCTGCTTACACCAGGGGTGCAAACATTTTGGACCCATTTGACTTATATTTAATTTATTTTTCATTTATTTGAGGTACTTAGCGTGCATTTTCTGAACCGATTGATTATATAATCACACAATAATTTTTATGAGTGAGAGTGAAAGGGCCTACCAATTTTGCCGGGAAAGGTATTTTCACACACCTTCCAAGGTTCTTTAACATGCCACAATCGACATGGGACCGACAGCTTTACTTCCTCTCCGAAGGAAATTGTGCTACGGATTTTTATCGCTCAATAAAAATCCGTTGATCCCGGCTGGATTTGAACTTACAAACATTGGATCATGAGGCGAGCACTTTATCCCAAGATCACCGAGGTCTAAGATCGACTTGCAAATTTATTATATGTACCGTGATCACCCATATTTTCTTCAATCTATCATTGATTCTTTATTTTTCTCTACATCGTTTATTTATTCCTTAAATTCAAACTTTCTTCGAATGCTTCCCCACTATTCAAGGAAAAAATTATAGAAAAGCTCTTTTTTTCATATTACGCTTTTTAGTTTTCTCATGATATTACCGAGTATGGCCGAAAAATGCTTCATTGATCGAATGTTCTAACTATAAGACGCCACTCTAGTGTGAAACTAATCTGCCAATGAATTAACGGTCAGGGTTTGACTCCCTGTAAGGTATGAGAATTTTTCCTTAACTTATTTCCCACTCCCCATCCACGAAAATGGGTGTAGACCACCTCTAAAATGCTTCCTTCCTCATTCATACCCCATTAGCGTATTTATCATATAATATTTGTCCAGCAGTAGTAAGACGAGGTTATAAAAATAATTTAAAACAAATATTATGAGTGATGAAGGTAATTTTTATCACATTAAAAATATTATTTGTAACTACTCGACATATTTGCGAGTGTATAGGGCACAAATATCTCCTTTTAAATACGATGTAGTTTTCTTACGCGATCGACTGAAAACCGCCACGAAATTGAACAGTTGCCAAACACTGGCTGGTCTACGCTATTCCTAGTCTACTAGGAATTGCAGTACTATATCCTATAATCACGATCGCAAAAACCAAGCTGGGCTATTGGTCACGTTGGCACCCACGTCAGCCTAGCACAGGGGTCAGAAACTGGTCGATCTCGTGGCAGTTCTCATTCGATTGCGTAATAAAACTACATCATCATAAAAAGTTGATCTTAGCGTTTTTTTAAACTACCAAAAATATCAAGTGATTTAAAATAATATTTGAATGTGATCAAACTAACCTTGTTCGTTCATAGTCGGCCATGTTATAATGAATTTAAAAGACAAGATTATACATTTTATATATTAGCCTATATATATGTTTTTTAGAAAATTGTAGACATAAGTATTTGATGAAGGTTGAATTTAAATAATAAATATAAGATGTAAATAACAAAATAAAAAAATTAGCACGTTGCACTGCACATACTTTCTCATTTATTTTAAAACAGAGACATTTACTAAAATATTTTAATAAAAATGAAATAATGTATGTTTTTGCAGAAATACTCCACCAAAGGGCATACATGAAATAATATACACTCTTACAGAAACATTGAGGAAAGAGGAGTGTCTCTATTCTACAAAGGGAATAACAATCAATTTCATTTTTAAAAAACTAAATACAAAAACATATGTATTTGTTTATATCTCAAAAACTAATTATTTTATAAAAATATATTTCAAATGAAAGAATTTTATATCTAATAGTACTACATATTTACCACGAGAGTGTTACTTTGTATCCCATATCGTTTCGGAAATATGATCAAAATTTTGAATACTCTCTTATGTAATCTCTTAAAGTTATTTTCATGGGAGAATGAGAGCTGACATTTTGTTTGCAATGTTAAACAGTGCCTATAACGAAATTTAATCTAAATCGTTCTGCAGATTTCATGAAAATCGATTGGTCCTTTTTTTGCCTTTCTGAAACTACCTTCAAATTTAGAGATTTATATCGAATTTCAAAAATACCTTATGAAACCTTATGAAAAACCTAGATATCAAGTTTTAACTTAATCGGTAAAATGTTTTTAGTACTAGTCCAAGATAAAGAGAGACTGACAGACAAACAGTATTGAGAAAAAAAAACACTTATTTGATTTCTAGGGGTGATGAAACGTCAACATTTATGAAAATTTGGAGTTGACTTTTTTTTAAGATCAAAATACTTCTCTTTCTGAGGGGAGAAAGTAAAAAGTAGGATAAAGAAACGAAGGGATATCAGGGGACCTTTGATAAGTTTCTGAGTTGATTGGGCCCATAAAGTTTTCCTACCCCTGGCCTAGGACCTCGAACCTGATTCACAGACATGCGTCCAAGCTAGCACGGGCAATGCGGGGATTGGGGTTAAGGGGAGGGGTGTAAGGGCCCCGCTTCAATCACAGGCAAAAACTGACAGTCGCACCCGGCGATATGGGACATGCTGTAATTTGTGGTCTCATTAAAATGACATGGAAATGCACTGGGTTAGTTAGTCCTTTATAGAGGCGCAGATGTGTGGAATCGCTTCGTGACGAATGCTTGGGAAAAAAGATGAAACCCCAAAATAAATGTTAAAATAAAAATATATTTGTTTTAAAATTTGGATATATTTTTTTAACATTGAAAGTTTTACGCTGACATCAATTACTGGCACTGAAACATATGAAACATAGCCAAGTTGGTAAAATTTAAAATGCTTGGTTTCAACTAAATGATGTTAACTACTTGAAGATATTCAATTTTTTCACTTTGACAGTTGATATTACTTTCAGAGTTAAACTTTGAGAAGACGATTAACTATCAGCCTTGACTGTGACACAGGTGTTTGGTGATAATTTTCACATCCTGCCCAGTATTAAATTGCTACTCTTCTATAGGTTTCCTTAACTTTAATCCAGAGGCAATATAAATGTATTTTTTCTAAGTCCTCAACCCACACGGAGTTAATCTACGCAGATTTGTAGATACGAGGTTGTGGGGATTTGACTTATGATTAGACTTTGTATACACTTCTAAAATTCATATTTTTACCAAATCTATTTTAAATTGTATGTATTCAATTTGAACCTTTATCAGTGGTAAATGGTGAGCATACTTGATTATTTTTCCTTTTATGGAAAGAATTTTACTTATTTGTGTTTAATAAATCAAGCCCATTATTAGGATTCATAAAATATGAAAGTTAGAATAATAAATAAGCATAATACAAATTTTAAAAGTTAGATGAAGCACATTTACGTTCTAAATAATATAATTGATTATGAAATTAAGTCTAGTTGGATTAATATTTTCACTGAGCTGATTCCAGGTGTGCCCTGAGCCGTTTTGATTTGGGCCGCCACAAATACTTTGGACTAAACAAAAAAGATATACAAATAATTCGAAATGATTGTTTTTATTTCATTTTTCACAACTTGTGAATGTGTGGAATGCCAGGCCTCCACCGTGGTTCGGATCCCACATTAAACCGTAGTCCACCATTTCATCTCACAATTACCCTTCCATTACACATTAGCGTAAGTGCGTATAATCTGAACGGGTAGTAAGACGCAGTGCTAGTAACAATAATATTTCATTTTAATCAAAAGTTACAGTGAGCAAGACTTGGGATGCCCAGAATACATCATTCGTGAAGATATACGATGGCACCAAATGTAAAACAACGCCGTTTGTGGTTTCTTGTTGTTGTTTACAAACAATTACTCTAAACAAACGTAAAAGCATTTGTTTATGGAATATCAACTGTTACTAGCGCTGTAATATCCACAACTTGAGGGTGGAGGATCATTTTACAAAATATAAATCTATTAAAATTGATTAACTGAATTATATTCAACTCTTAAAAAACTAGATACTTTAAAAACCGAATGGTTTATCACCCCTAATAGTAAATTAAAAATAATAGTTAAAGATTAATTATCATATACTATTAACTCTTATTAAATTGAGACAAATAAAATTATTATTAATATTTTAATCTACCCTGATACAAAAGGTACAATAAAATAAATCTACTTATAGAAAAAAAAATGTCAAAATATTTCAAGTTATATTTCACAACATAATTAATTATAAATCAAATTATTTTTTCATTAAAAATTATACTAAAACTAATAAAATTACTTTTCAAATAAATACATAAACCTAATTAAAAATTAAACTATTATTCTCAAAATAAACTGAATTGCACAATTATCTTACCAGTGTAAGTGGTACGCTTTATAAGTAAAGCTCTAATTTTGAAAACTTTCTAGATACACTTTCCAGTACATCTAATCTGTTAAATGTATCAAAAATAGAATTTTTGGTATTTATTTAACAATTTAGAAACTTTTTTGCTCATCTCAGTATTTTTTAGTTTCTCTCGACACCACGGAGAGAAAGTATTGTGATCTTCAAAAAAAATCGAACTAGTGATTGTTGTAAATGTCGACGTTCCATGACCACCTGAAACCAAAAAGGTGGTTTTCGCGATACTTTATGTTTGTCTGTCTATCTCTTTAGCTGTCTGTATGTACTTTGGGCTAGAACCAAAGATATTTTACCGATTGGGCTAAGACTTAGTATTTGGGGTTTTCTTAAGGTCCCCCCCGAGGGGTTTATGGAATTAAATATCTAGACCTAAATTTAAGGATAGTGTATTGAAATTCAAAAAGAGAAAAAAGAGATTTTCTCTAAATTAGCTTGAACGATTTTGATTAAATTTTATATCTTAACACTGTTAATTATTATAATAGAGATAGAAATTCTCATTTTTTCATGAACATGACCTTGAGGGTACTTTACATTGGGAAATTTTCCAATTTTTTAATCTACCCGCAAATATTTGAGATACGAAATAACTTATCATTGTTAAGTTGTAGTATCTATTAAATATACTAATCTTTTATTTGAAATATATTTTTATAAAACCAATAGTTTCTGAGCTATAAGCAAATATATACACTTTTTAATTCAGGTCTTTGAAATTGAATTTGATTCTTATGCTCTTTGGTGGAAAAAGATGTTTCTCTTTTCTCAATTTTTCAGTAACAGTGTTCTTAGTACATAATGCCATAGAGTAAGTAATTTATGGTATATATTATTTAATTTATTATCCTTGGTGTAGTGTTTTGTTTCACAAATTTTACGAGTTTTAAGTAAATTTATATTCTAAGATAAAAGCTGGAGAAAGTCTGTGCGGTGCACCGTACCATTAATTTTTTTCTATCACCACGTCTTACTACTTATTCAGGATATACGCATATAATGATAATTACTCTACTGGAGTATGGGTGAGAAAGCAAGTAATTTAAAAGTAATCTAACTGAATTTTCGTGGAAGGAGATTGGGAAACCATTTAGGAAAATACCACCCTCAGTAGACACGACCGAGATTTGAATACCTATATCCCTGTATTAAGCAATCTAGTTCAACACGTCAGTGATGCCTTAGACCATGCAGCCACAGAAGTGGGTCTCATGTCAATAGAACATGAGAAGCAGGTTTTTAAAGTGGACTGAATAGTGACGTAATCATCAAAAATGTGGCTGTAGTGACTTCGGGATTTAGATTAGTAATAATAAAAATGGAATTAATTCGACCAACCCATTGAGTTACAATGAAAGATAGAAAATGGTATTTATTTATGTATGTTAAGGGCAATCATATGTGTAGTCCCAGGCCGCTTGGAACCTGCCAGTCCACCCCTAGCTAATTCAAGCATTGGGATAACCTACATTTAAGGCCTTCATTTGAAACTCAGTTTACAGATTTCTAAATTGAAACACTATTTAAAAATATATTAGAATAATGGTATTTTAACAAAAATGAGGATCAAATCGATTTCAATATTTGCAAACATTTGCCTTTAAATCTATATACATGTGTACAAGCATATTACATTTATTTTGATTTAGTTTTTTTTTTTGTTAAAAGCCCATTGGTATGCATTTAAAAAATATTATCACATATAGGCTACTTATATCAAACATTTAAACAATCTTTGAAATAATAAATTGTTATAAGTTTGCTTTATTAAATGATGTAATCTTAAATATTATTTTGAAATGTAAAGAATCTCATTTTTAAATTGGATGCTGAGAAATCTTTTTTAAATTGATTAAATTGATTCAAAGCCTCGTCTCCAAAATATACAAATAGATTTGAACGTCTATTATTTTATATCTCTGATAACATTTATCAAAATTAAATTAGAAACTTAACATCTATTACGTTCGAGGATACAATTTGTTTTTACTTATAAAAAAAATTTATCTTCTAAGACTCAAGCAATGCTATAGAAAAAAAAATTTACTCCACTTTAAAGTTATCTTACTCTTTTTCATTCTACCTAATTTAGCCACTTATCCTATTTCTTCTTCCAGTAAATACCTTCTTACGTGTTGTGGGGAAATGACTCCACAGATTTTGCGAAATGAAACAGATAAACTTTGAACATTAGTCTTTACTCCCCTACCCCTCCCTTCAAAAACTCTCTCCAGAACCCAAAAAACTCTTCTAAACCGCAACACACACACACACAAGATCTTTCTCGTGTGTTCGTTAGTTGCCATTAACGCGGTTTCTTTGCTCTATGTAATTAGAGAAAGTTGAAAGAACGCGGCAAGGCGCCTGTATGAAGAGAATGAATAGTAGAGAGAGGAATAAGGAAAGATAAATGAAACAGAAATGAAATAAGTTAAGTTAGTGGAAGGAAAATTTATTTTGGTTTGAAACTGCGTGGTCATGAGGTGGGTATAGCAATTAATATTCGCAAAAAGCATTTCTTGGCTTGGAAATAAAATGATTTAATAGTTAGAGTTAGGTTTCTGAAAAATAAATATTCCACGGCTGATATAAAATCGTGAAAATCTTTATAGACGAAATGAGTTGGTAGTAGTTGCAGATAAAGTCATAGAAATGTTTTTTGGATATAAATTAGTTGTATTTAATTCGTCAAACAGTGAAAATAAACATTATTATACGGCACGTTATTTTTTTTTCAGTACGTTTTATACACTCACCCACGGAATCTAAAGAGAAAATTTTGCTTGTTTAATGAAATAACCAAAATATTCTACCTACTATTTCTGTAATATTTTTAATAAGGTCAATTAATATTTAATAATGTTATAACTATTACAATTATTTGGTAATATTATCAAAAATATTTCAACCAGAGACTGAAATAAATTACATTAGAGTATAATGTCTATCATTACCTAAAAGTATCTAAACTAAAATGAAATAGAATGAAGTTTATTTATGGTAAAGATACATTGCAAAATAATTATTACTAGATCTAATCTTAGCTGGTATCACCATTGAGAAGACATAGAGGCAGATAGAAGGATAACATTGGAATTGACCTGAAAGATATAGATTTTAATAAGGTGGACTGGATAAAACTAGATCAAGATAGTAATAGGGTGAAGTTAGGTGGACTGGATAGAACTAGCTTAAGATAGGAATAGGTGGCATACTCTTGTAAGTGAGGCAATGAACTTTCAAGTTCCTAATCACATAGAGTAGTTTGGTATCATATTAAATACAAACTTTAAGTTGATATGATATCTACCTTTTACGTTGAAATTTAGTTTGTAGGTTTAAGAAATACATATATTTATTAAAAAAGATTTTCCTTTTACGATTTTTTTTAGTAAGATTAAATCTGAAATTATTTCTCTATTTAATATCTAATTCTATATTAATATAATACGTATGAACTCTTAAAAGTTTTATAGATAGTTAGCCTTGGACATATTAATAACCAAGCAAACATTAACTAGGTCCAAAATAAAAAATAGGAGGAAGAATAAATTTATAGCTTTTAACTTATTTACAATTTAAAACAAATCGTCAAAATTATGGGTACTCAGATTTATTACAGGTGTTAACTTCTTCTAAAAATCTATTAGTAATGTAGCTTAAAATAGTTAAATAAGTTATCTTAAACATGATAAGATATCGTATTTTTGTATTAAGAAAGATAAACATGGAAAACTACTTAACATTTAGTATTTAATTCATAAACGAAATCAATTTTTTCAGTCCCCAAAATTGTTTCGAATAGATCACGATCTAAACCAGGGTATAGATTAAAAAAATAAAAATAAGTGATTCTTTCTAAGGATGTTTACTATTATTTTTGTTATAATTATTGTCAATATGATATAATTAACCAGTTTATAAACTCTTCGATGGTTGCATGGTCTGTCATCATTCTCCCAATGACTAGACTACCAATGGCGGGAAAATCAGGGGTTTAAGCTCGGTTGGGTGGTTTTTCCGAAATGGTTTTCCACTCTCCCTTTACGCAAATGTGATTACACTTCCTCTAAATTAAACCATGTTCAACCAACCCTAACATAATATCTAAGTTATTGCATACGAGCTCAATCCGAACGGGTAATAAGACCGCGGTGATACAAAATCTGTCTTATTATATTTTCTTAAACTAAAAATTGATATTTTTAAATATGAACAATATAACAAAAATATTGGTGTGCCCATAAGATGAACGTCAAGAGAATCTAGTTTTATTTGTCGTATGATAGGCAGGTAGTGGAACGAATCTTGCGTGAGCGTGTTAATGGTGATTTTTTCAGATGATCTCCTATTCACTCTCTACGCAATTAAGGGCCCATTTAATTTAAACATTCCCTTACTCATCCCTACCAGATTATGATGTTTAAATGCAGATGACTCGGACGGGTAGAAAACATGGTGCAAAAATAATTAAACTGTAAAACAAACATTTTTATAAAATACGATGCTTATTTGTAATCTTTGGTTGAACATATTTTTACTCTAATTACAACCTTGGATAAAATAAACACTTGTGAATCACCCATCTCTAAGCCTAATATAAACATAAATATTAAACTATTGTTTATTCAATATAAACTGGAAAATAAATATAGCTATCACCTGGGGTCATATACTACGTACGATAAATGGTAGTGGTATATTTTCATAACAGGGAGAAAATATTGGGTTGAGGCGAGAGGTATTGAAATTAATATGCGTCAGTTCATTAAGTTTACTTCTGTCGGCTTACCCTATCCACAACTGAATATCTGCAACTTGTTCTATGCTAGTCCACTACAAGCCCTATTGGGGTGGAGACTTTATTTTCTACATTTAATTTATTTGACCCACCTTGGTGAAGTAGATAGCTAACGCGCTAGTTTCATGTTGAGCTAGACTGACAATGATGGGGAGATCGAGGTTCTTATCTCGCTTGAATGAAATGGGGATGGTTTTTCCTCAATGGTTTTCCACTCTCCCTCCACGCAAATACTGGTTCAATTTCTCTATATTTAACCTTCTCAATTCCTAACCCATTAGAGTATTCAGTATTTAAGCATAGAACCCGAACGGTATAGTAAGTCGTGGTGCTAAATAAGTACGAAAATAATTTATTTGAGGTATTTAACGTGCACTTTCTGAAGCAACTGATTATAACAACACACGAGAAATTTTATGAGCAAGAAACACAGCGCATAACAAATTTACATTTTCGCATACCTTCCAGGGTTCTTTTACAGTCATCACAATTGACATGGGACCGACGGCTTGAATTCCCCTCCGCAGGAAGTTGTGCTTCGGATTTTTATTGTTCAAGAAAAATTAGTCCACCTCAGCTAGGTTCGCACCTACAAACAATGGGTCCTGAGGCCATAACTTTACCCCAAGATCATCTTATTAATAAATATTATTTCAAAGCGTTGAATAATTCATAACTAATAACAACCAAAACAGGTAAGCAAAAGTTTTTTTTCTGAAATGTCTTATTTGGTGCTATGAATTGAGCAGTCAGTCTATCTCCCTGATATATTTACTTTCTATCGACACCTCGTAAAGAAATTATTGTGATCGTCAAAAAAATTCGAACTCCAGGTTTTGATGAATGTCGATGTTTCATGACGCGCTGAAACAAAAAAGTTATTTTTACGATGCTGTCTGTCTGTATGTCCCTTGGGTTAGAGTCGAAACTATATTACCCATTGAGTTTAAACTTGGTATCTGGGGTTTAAATAATGTGTGCCAGAGAGGTTTTTGGAATTAGTTATCTAACCCTAAATTTAAGGGTAGTTTACTGAAGGGCAAAAAGAGATAAAATTGATGTTCTTGAAATTGGCTCTAACGATTTTGATTATATTGGATATCTATACAATATTTATTATTATAAATAAGATAGCAACGCTCATTTTCTCATGAAAACTACTTTGAGGGTAATTTACATGAGGGAAATTTTACTTTTTTCATAATTTCTTTGCAACTATTTGAGATATGAAATAGCTTATTATTGTAGAGACGACTGAATTGTATTCGTTATGAATGGTATCCATTCAGACATTTTCTTAAACAAGCACCACAAATAAAAAGTCTGATTTGTATCCATTGTCATAATACCC
>CABFWB010008674.1:0-16657 GCA_902151455.1 Timema bartmani
GCAGAGAGTCAGACTTGATAAAACTTATATTTAGTTAATATTGTACAGACATAATAATATTTTAGAATGTTGACTGAAATATGTGGAATATTATATATAATAAAACACTTCATACAAATTAAACAAGATAGAATTTGCTTGATACTAATGTAACGACCACATCACTCATAATAGAGAATGCTTAAAAGCAATCCTCTCACCCCCTTAGCCCCTTCATATGGGATGGTCAACATGGCTAGCGTGTTTGAATCGACTTGCAACAGGACCCGTTTTTGTTTTAACGTGGGGAATGCCGT
Source organism: Timema bartmani (assembly GCA_902151455.1). Classification (NCBI taxonomy): domain Eukaryota; kingdom Metazoa; phylum Arthropoda; class Insecta; order Phasmatodea; family Timematidae; genus Timema; species Timema bartmani. The sequence goes on from CABFWB010008674.1 coordinate 297, forward strand.
TGTGGCAGGGGAAACGTGATTCTAGTGTGGTTTAACCCTCAAAATAAACCTCCTTCTCTCTTATCGGTCAACTATAACTCATAGTACCCACACTGCCGCGACGTGTTGACAAATACGTCAATCCATTCAGGTGTATTGAGGGGTGTGTATACGAATTTAGTGCGTATAACCCGAACGGGTAGTAAGACGCGTTGCTAGTAATAATAATAATAATAATAATAATATACAAATTTGGCCACATTAATAGTGGTTGGAAAGGTGAGGTTGTTGTAGCTCAGCCCCATTTTGTTGATTAGAATGGAGTTGAAAGAGATAGGGTGTAATGAGGTGGACTGGATAGGACCAGCCCAAGATAGGAATAGGCTGTAATGAGGTGGACTGGATAGAATGAGCTCAAGATAGGGATAGGGTGTAATGAGGTGGATTGGATATAACTAGCTCAAGATAGGATGTACTGAGTTGGACTGGATAGAACTAGCTCAAGATAGGGTGTAATGAGGGGGAATGGATAGACCTAGCTCAATATAGGGATAAGGTGTAATGAGATGGACTGGATAGAATGAGCTCAAGATAGGGATAGGGTGTAATGAGGTGGACTGGATATAATTAGCTCAAGATAGGATGTACTGAGGTGGACTCGATAGAACTGGCACAAGATAGGGTGTTATAAGGTGGACTGGATAGGACTAGCTCTAGATAGGAATAGGGTGTATAGAGGTGGACTGAATAGAGCTGACCCAAGATAGGGTGTAATGAGGTGGGCTGGATAAAACTAGTACAAGATAGGGTATAGTGAGGTGGACTGGATAGGATTATATCAAGATAGGGTTAGTGTGTAATGAGGTGGACTGGATAGGACTAGCTCTGGATGGGGATAGGGAGTTTTTAGGTGAACTGTATAGATCTAGATAAATAAATTGATTGTTGGCGTACATTTGTTAGTGTGGCAATGAGCCTTAGAGTTTCTAATTCCATAAAGTATGCAAATGGGTAAGTTTTTGTCTGATTCAAATAATTCATCTTTAATGACGATATAACAGCAGAAAACTCTGCTCAACTCCTTTAAAATCCTCTCCCTTTTATTTCTTTAGGAATCTCATCGTGACAGTGTGACGACGTCTTTGTAAGACTTTATGGGTCATAACTCTCTGAAATTATTATCCTGTTATACCAGAAAACCTTAGGTAGTTAAATTGTTATAAATAGTATTTAATTACGTTGATATTAAGTGACTTGGAAAATAACATTTTCATTAAGAAAGTAAGTGTTCATAATTGATTATTACTATAGCTTTATTCGTGTTTAAATTAATTTGATAGTATAATGTTACAGTATTATCAAAATCCATTAATTCTTCTCAAAGAATAGTAACAAATGTTAAACGAATCAACTCTCTAAAATAATACCATAACACTATATAATCTCCATGGTGACAGCCCGAAATAGAGCTATACCAACCGAGTGGCCACTGCCGTTATAGACGATAGTGCCAACATTTGCGGGTAGAGGGTGTCATTTGGTCAACACAGGAAACCCTCAGGCCATTGATATCAGTTTTCTTGACTGAAGCTGCTACTTATTAATTCAGGTATCGCCTTATTTGTTCTCACGAGTTCGAGTTTTACCTCGTTCCAGACCCACTACGTCACAGAAAATGTTTGTATCGAACCCGGGACCTCTTGATCTATAGCCAGGAACTCTGACCGCCAAACCACAAAAGGCTTTCCCTACTAATTTTTAATGTAACTTTTATTTTAGACTTTGAATAAAGTAAACCCCTCACCCCGTAATTTGATCCAAAATGAGAAATTAAGTATTTGGGCTTAAAGCAGGGTCGGTTTGAGGGGGGAGGAGCGGGGAGTGTCGTAAAAGGAGGATGTCTGGGTCACTGGTCGTTAAGATTCAAGCTGGGAACGCCAAGAACTACTGCGCATGCGCCCTGATATTCGACTTGTAACATCTGTGTGGAGACATTGGCCCCCTGAAACTTTAGAAAATAAATTTTCTTCCCAAATAAAAAAAAATGTTTTTTAGAGGGTAAATAAACTAGCTCACTTAGGGGTAAGATTAATTTCACTTTCCCCAATAATTGATAAATATTTAAAGTAAATGGTACGGTGTAGAGCACAAACTGTGTATCTCCTTAAGCTAATAATGTAGTTATTTACTTAAAACTCATAAGATATGTGAAACGGAATATATTCAATTCTCCTTTAATGCGATTGGCCCTTTTCATTTGGCGTGGAAATGTAAAGCCCTGGGAACAAACCGTTATCTTCAAGAATTTTTATTGTTTTGCAGTTTTCTTTTCGGAAACGGTTTGTTCAAGAATAGAAGCATGTTGATTACGTTATACTTTTTTATATACACACCTCCTCTATAGTTTTAACAGTTATCAAATATCAATAATTTTGACATTTTTCAATAGAAAACTGCCGGCTGCATAACAAAAAATAAGAAAATGTAACACCTAATTAACATTGATACGTGATCTTAGAAGAGGCGTTGAAAATATTACTGTAAGAATTTCACTCGTTCTCGAGAAAACTGATATTTCCAAAAGTATGGTTTTACCCGCAAGACCTGTCCGGTAGCTATCGGCATCTACGTTTTCTGTGATCCATCTGTTCTTGTTGCCGTGGAAGGATACATTCGTCAGTTGTGAAGCCACGCCACGCCTTTCACCCTTCCGCCCACCATCCCACAGAATATGTTTTAGACTTGCACTCGACAGGGCCAAGGGCCTTATAGGACATATCTGAATAGCAGATTCTTATTTATAACGGACAGTTTAATTTTACTTGGCAAAATAACATGGTATCTTATGGTGAAACATCTGCTCAATAACGGACTAACTCAATAACGGACACGGAAACTGCTAGAGACGCATATTTATGCATAGCAATCTCTAAACAGCACACAAAAACTTCAGTCCATATAAAAAAGTGGTTCCCAACCGGTGTGCTGTGGCACTCTAGTGTGCCGCGAAATGTTGGAAATGTGCCGCCAAAATTTCCTAAGATTTTAATTTAACTAGACATCTCGTAGTAAATCTAATACAAGTTCCAGTTTTAAGCCTCCCAAAGTGTTATAGCAATAGATAATTTTAGGTTTCACTTGAAAAGGAGATTGTGACCGACCAGTTTCTATCTGTATCTTTTATGGAAAACGCGTGAGAAATGAAACAACAATTCTGAGACAAATGAAGCGGCATCCAACCACCAAACATCCCAGTTAGTCCCAAAAAAAAAAAAAAACCTCTCAACACAAGACACAAATAAAATGGAAAAAATTGTTTAAATTTCAGATAGTGCATCTGAGGCGTCATTCACAGTTACTGAATTGGTCGCAAAAAAACACGAAACCACATGCTATTGGTGAAAATGTGATTGGGCAAACCTCTCAGGTCATTATTGAAACCATGCTTATAAAATAATCTAAAGAGCAAATTTCTAAAGTGTCTTCGTTGAATAATAAGATAGACCAATGTATTTCTTAAATATCTGAGAACATCAGTCGAAATGTTGTTGAAATAATTAAAATAAACAGGTAATTTGCTCTGCAAGTAGATGAGGGAACCAATATAAGAATACACTTACTGTAAACTGCATCTCGATACTTATAATTTTATTTTTTATCTAAATTTAATAGAAAAATATATTATACAACAGCCTTTACACAAGTGTGCCGTGAAAATATTGTCTTGGACTAAGTGTGCCGTGGAATGAAAAAGGCTTGGAATCCCTGATATAGTGTAATTGACTGTGGAGATGTCATGAATGTAATCGACTCACGTTAATTGTGAGCACTCCCATCTTCCATCTCTAGTAGAAGTTTCTAAAAATAGCCTACCTGGTAATGACTACGTCACTTCAAGGTCGCACTTCTCACCCCATCTCAGACATCAACGAGGATATGTTCCAACAGTTGGCTGTGTTTGTGGACACTATAGTACACAAGGCATACTGTTCATATTTCATTTAATTTGCATACTCTTCTATTCAACCCGTTGTGTTGGGAGGGGTTTCAAGACAAAGAATAGTAAAGCAGATCGCCAGGGAGCTTTATTTGACCTACACTCAAATATGCCAAGCCCAAGTATCCAGACCTATCTTAACTTTCAGTTAAATAGTGTATTTGACTATTGACGTCGAGGGAGTTAGGATTTTGCTTAATGAATGACATGAAATTAACATTGGCCTGAAGTCCGTTTATTATCAGAGTATTGAATAAGACTCCAAAGGTAAACAATATAATATTTAGAGATTGCGGACAATGATCAATAATAGATAATTCAATAATTATTGTCAGGAAGCAATATATGTACATAAGTAAACAAAGTAATATTAAATTAAAGCGTTCAAAGCACGTCTAGCAAAATTAGAGAATATTCATTGTTAGGAAACATTACCAGTTCCAAAGTAAACAAAGTTGATTATTGCAAACAATACTCAAATTAGATTGTAAGCATAGATCCAACCTATCATATACACATTATGGTTAAGCCGTACAAAATATACATGTAAACACATGATATTAAGCCTGTCTTAAAAGTCCATACATATCACATTTCCGTATTTATAAAACATCTTTTATAAAACAACTAGTAGAGTTTCGTTTGTAATCATACACCTGGATCTAAAATTTATAAGAAACATCATTATTATCATCTAATAATCCGTGAAGTGGGGGTAACTTAGACAAGAAAATACTTATTTCCTTTCAAACGCATCTACTAAATTTACAATAAACCCCTAATATACTAGAAATATCTCATATATTTCTTCATAGCATTAAACATGAAAATATGATACCAGACATTATTAGTTACGCTTGGACTCACTACAACTGTAAGTATATGGCAAAGGAAATAAAGGGCAAGAGAATGCATGAAGATTAAATTAAATAATTTTGACTTGTGAATAAATCATCCGAACTCGAATAAGAAAGGTTTAAGACCATAATATGTCGGTATCCAAAACAAATACCAATTCCGAAAGAATTTTAATTTAGTAAAAAAATTCGAAACATAATCAAATTAAAACCCTACATAATTTAGAATGAATTTAGAGGTTGCCAAGTTTTCAAATAAAAAATGTATAAAAAAGTATTTTCCAAAATGTTGGTAAGTCCCTAATTCCTATTAGCATCAAAGAGTAAAGTTTCATTTTGGGTACTAGCTTATATTTCAATTTGAACAGCGAAGAAGAATGGTAGGGAGATGTCACATGATCAATGAAGTCATCAACAGCTAATCAGAAATGGCCCTTTCATAGACGCCTGCGCACAACGTCGTGAGGATGACTATGAGGGGGTAGGGTGACACACGTGATAGCACTTCTCACTCCTTTCCCCAAATTTTAGCGCCTGCGCAGTGTCAACACTTAACTTAGGTAGGTAATACAGTTAGAACCAGGCGTCTTAAAAGCCCGTCTCACCCCCCAGATAACACCTAACTTAAATAGGTAATACAGCTAGAACCAGATGTCTTACGACCTTACCCACTGTTAGAAACTAATGCACAGTCAAACTTGCATAGGTAGCTCCTTATCTGACAGGTATAAGCATAATTAGATCTACTTTCACGTATTCATACGTCAAGTAATGTGATATGTATCTGTAACTTTTGATTAGTATTATCAATACCTAAAAATAATCATATGTTGTAAAGTGTCATCAATGTTGACAGCAAAAAAAGTTTATATTTTTCATAAGTCTCTTCTCTATATGATAAAGGTTGATTATACCCTTCGTCTAACCTCAAAGATAGTAAGACTACCTTGTTTTATTCCACTATTGTGCAGCTTATAGGACCATAAAGTAATAGTTTCAAGGTAAGAGAGCTACCATGATTGGTTACACTATGGTTTAGCTTATAGGATAGGGCCATAGTGTAATATTTCAAGGTAAGACTGTTACCTTACTCTATTCCAAAATGGTGTAGCTTATACGATAGGGCCGTAGTATGTCAAGGTAAACTGCTACCTTGCTTTATTCCACGATGGTGCAGCTTATAAGATGGGGCCATAGTGTAATATGTCAAGGTAAGACTACTACTTTGCTTTATTCCACTATGGTGCAGCTTATAAGATAGGACAATAGTGTAATCAGTCAAGTTAAGATTGATACCTTGCTTGGTTCCACTATGGTGCAACTTATAAGATAGAGTCATAGTGTAATCTGTCAAGGTAAGACTGCTACCATTCAAAGTAAACGGAGTTTACGAATAACACTCCAAATAAACCTACCAAGTATTAGGTTAAAACGGAATGTATTTAATAAGAACTCAAATTATCTCGAAATTGAAACATTAAATAAATTGTAATGGTTCAAATAGCAACAAGGACTGGTTTGAAACTAAAATTGCCCCTCATAAGCTACTGTACCGCCTAACTATTACATTACCGCATACATTAAAACACATACCAATCATTTTCACCCTCTAATATCGATATCCTATTAAGGCCACTTCATATTACCTGATAATATAATAAGGCTACAGGAGTAAAAGGTAGAAAGTCACAATACACAAATTTTCCAGAACAAATTTTATATCTCTAACCTCACAAAAACCCCAAGAGACACGTTTTTATCAAATTAATTTAAATATGATAGAGAATTCTTTTAACCAAAATATAAAGTGTATTAGAAAGGTCTCTTGATTTTCTAACAGATGGCAGCACTCGCTCAACTTAAAAATTACAGAGACCTCTTTTAACCATAGTTTAAAGTGTATTAGAAAGTTATCATGATTGTCCAACAGATGAGAGCACTAGCTCAATTTAAATATGACAGAGACCTCTTTAACTATAATCTGAAGTGCATTAGAAAGGTTTCACAATTGCCTAACAGATGGCAGCACTAACTCAATTTAAATATGACAGAGAACTCTTTTAACCATAATATATTTAACCATAATATAAAGTGTATTAGAAAGTTCTCATGATTGTCCAACAGATAGCAGCACTAGCTCAATTTAAATATGACAGAGACCTCTTTTAACCATTATCCAAAGTTCATTAGAAAGGTATCATGATTGTCTAACAGATGGCAGCACTAACTCAATTTAAAAATGACAGAGACCTCTTTTAACCTAATATAAAGTGCATTAGAAAGGTCTCACGATTGTCTAACAGATGGCAGCACTAAAGCAAATTGAGTTAAAATTAACCTTTGCTCCTTTTTTCTATTTTACCTTTCATTTACAATGTTTATGGCACTTAGTCTAAGTGAGGCCTTAGTTTAAAATGTATTTTACTTAATCGCACCATCATCGGTGACCACGAGGACAAGGTGTTTTACTCATCTAGTTACCTGGGGAATGGAACGCCCGGGCTAGAATCTCTACTGAGTCTACTCGGAGAATGATTTTTCCTAAGTAGTTTTACACTCTCCCTGCATGCAAATGTGGGTGAAGTATTTAGAGTGATCGACCATGAGTCTGAGGAAGCCCGGTTTAATTCTGTCTAATGATGAAAAAAAATACTCGCTATTTATATGTGGGTTGGTCCTTTTCTCATATTAGTAAATTACTAGAAGCTAAATCTCTCTGTTCATTACTAAACTACTGTCTTAGGTTAAGTTAGTTTGTAAGTCCTGCTATCCAATTATTAAATATCTAGGAGTTAGGGCTGGGTGTATAGTTTTAGACGTGCTGTCCTAGGTTAAATTACTTTCTAAGTCCTGCTATCCAACTAGTAAATATCTAGGAGCTAGGACTGGTTGTGTACTAAAATATTTACAGTCGTAGATTAAGTTAGTTTGTAGGTCATATATTGATACAACCTGTGTGCTAATAGGCAATCTCTAGATGATAAAAAAAAATCAAATTCCAAGGGTTGGTAAACCTCAGCCATTTTTAATTTATAGCCCGAACGGGTAGTGAGACGCAGTACTACTACTACTACTACTACTACTACTACTGCTATTACTACTACTACTGCTATTACTATTACTACTGCTACTGCTATTACTATTACTACTGCTACTGCTATTACTACTGCTACTGCTATTACTACTGCTACTACTACTGCTACTACTACTACTACTGCTACTACTACTGCTGCTGCTACTACTGCTGCTACTACTGCTGCTGCTACTATTACTACTACTATTACTACTACTATTACTATTACTATTACTATTACTACTACTACTACTACTACTACTTCTTTAAACAACTGTAACATAGACCACTCTAGCCCTCGCGAGACTAAATTGCGTGTCACGGACAAACAAAACACGAAATGTCACGCGACTCATAAGAAAGTTTTGCTTAGCATACTCCAAGCTTGAATATAAATATATATATATGTATATATATATTTTGAATGTATCCTTTGAAAGCTAAATGGGCACTTGAAAAACTTCCTATTCATGTTTTATGATAATTCTAACAATCTGCCCCTTTTAAAGGTCTAGAGAGGAAAGTAAAAAACGGAACACGAATGATACTATGAAATTAAGCTATCCGTCCAGACGCTGAATTTCATTTTAATATTTTACGATGCCTTTAATAGATAGTGGAAGTCTTGACATTACTTACTGTAACTTTATATCGACACGAAAAGTGAATACAAATGCGCTAAGAAATATAATTTCCACTTAAGTTTTCTAGGTTGTAAATTGAATATATATATGAAGCTACTTATTATGTATGAATCTGCTCTGAGGTTGGGCTTGCTCATAATAATTAATTAAGCTTGCCATCTAATTTAACGAACATACTCGCAGTATATGATATTTCTAATGATAAGAATCGTTTTCAAGCTTTAAAGCCACTCAGACCATCCCTATTATTGTTATTATTATTTTAATATTTTCAATAGCGTAATTTGTTGTAAATTTTCCCCCGATCACGTAGGTATTCTTGTCCCTTCTCGGGTCTCTCCTAATCCTAAATTATTTTTTCTCAACAACTCTTATAAGATGAGTCCTATAGGCCGTTGTATTCACAGCTCTAACTCCAGATTTGTTGAATTCAACTTTAGTCACAAAAGAAAAGCAAAACTCAGAGAGTTATTTAAGGAACTCCCTTACAACTAATTTACTCTGTAGAGGCTCTGCCTCGAATATTTTAACTTACATTTTTCTGTTTTATTATTTGTTTATTGTTACCACTTTTTAAATACTCATCCTTTGACTAGTCTCATGTTTATAATTTATTATTTTTGTTATTTATCATTAGCATGTCCTATTTTGTGTAACTATTCCATCAGTATGTATCATTATTTAATTGTGTTTATTAAACTTGCTTTTATGATACTTTTCAGTGCTGGCCTGTCATAGATCGCAATACTGTTGGCCAGCACTATAATTAAATTGAAATTACTATTATAATTTTCACCACTTTTTACTATCCGATCGAGTTGTGCATAAATCCATTAATTACGCTAATGTTTTAGGGATTAGGAAGGCAAAGTTTTTAGGAAGTATTCTAGTACATCTGAATGGGGTTCAAACTATGATCTCACCATCATTAGCACGCAAGTGACACCTTAGACCATTCGGCCACTGAAGCAGGCTAGATATTATTACAAACAGTGCTTGATGATAAATATAGATATAAAACTCAAAAGTGGAAATCGTAAAAAATAAAAAAATAAAAATTACACGCACTGGTGGGGTGCTGACTAAGACGTTAGTCGTGTCAAGTTTAGTATTTCTGTGATGTTGAGCTCAGGATTTGAATCCCTTTCGGGCGTACTGAGGTAATTTTTTTACTAAATGGCTTTCCACTCTTTCTCCACGCAAATATAAATACATTTCCTTTTGATTCCTCCCTTAATCGTCCCTGCCTCACTATTGTAACTACCCTCAATATAGTAAGGCGTGGCGTACATAGGCATATTAGAATTGTTATTTTAAATAATTAAAAATTTCATTATTTTGTATGAAAGATTGGGGGTTCAGGGAGTACATGAGATAATAGAGGAAGCAAGACTGAGATGGTATGGGCATGTAATGAGGATGTTGGAGTACATGAGATAGTAGAGGAAGCAAGACTGAGATGGTATGGTCATGTAATGAGGATGTTGGAGTACATGAGATAGTAGAGGAAGCAAGACTGAGATGGTATGGACATGTAATGAGGATGTTGGAGTACATGAGATAGTAGAGGAAGCAAGACTGAGATGGTATGGGCATGTAATGAGGATGTTGGAGTACATGAGATAGTAGAGGAAGCAAGACTGAGATGGTATGGGCATGTAATGAGGATGTTGGAGTACATGAGATAGTAGAGGAAGCAAGACTGAGATGGTATGGGCATGTAATGAGGATGTTGGAGTACATGAGATAGTAGAGGAAGCAAGACTGAGATGGTATGGGCATGTAATGAGGATGTTGGAGTACATGAGATAGTAGAGGAAGCAAGACTGAGATGGTATGGGCATGTAATGAGGATGTTGGAGTACATGAGATAGTAGAGGAAGCAAGACTGAGATGGTATGGGCATGTAATGAGGATGTTGGAGTACATGAGATAGTAGAGGAAGCAAGACTGAGATGGTATGGGCATGTAATGAGGATGTTGGAGTACATGAGATAGTAGAGGAAGCAAGACTGAGATGGTATGGACATGTAATGAGGATGTTGGAGTACATGAGATAGTAGAGGAAGCAAGACTGAGATGGTATGGACATGTAATGAGGATGTTGGAGTACATGAGATAGTAGAGGAAGCAAGACTGAGATGGTATGGACATGTAATGAGGATGTTGGAGTACATGAGATAGTAGAGGAAGCAAGACTGAGATGGTATGGACATGTAATGAGGATGTTGGAGTACATGAGATAGTAGAGGAAGCAAGACTGAGATGGTATGGTCATGTAATGAGGATGTTAGAGTACATGAGATAGTAGAGGAAGCAAGACTGAAATGGTATGATCATGTAATGAGGATGTTAGAGTACATGAGATAGTAGAGGAAGCAAGACTAAGATGGTATGAGTATGTAATGAGGATTGAAGAAGAGAGGATGCCAAAGAAAATGTTTGAAATGTAGTATCTAGGGAAAAGACCACAAGGGAGGACAAGAAAGAAACGGGAGTATCAAATAACAAAGAGTGTGCAAGCAAGAGAACAAGAATGGAAGCAAATAGAGGAAGAAGAATGGTGTGAGGATAGAGGAAGATGGAGGAATATTACTAAACTGACCCGGCCACAAGCTGTATGATGATGATGATGATTTTTATGTTTGGGGAAATAATTCTTAAAAAGAAAATATCAAATGTTGCACTTTTTATGACATAAAATGTTTAGTTATATATAATCACTACTTTATTTTTTGTTTGCGTTTAAATGTTGGATTCCCTTTGATGTTCAAGTAATTCCAATAAAAAAAAAGTTTTACACGACTGAAATAATTACCATCGTGCACTCCAACGAAAATGTTAGGTTTTGTGTAATGATACAAATTATGAAACTTGACACACATATTCAAATGAGCTGATGCCAACTAATGCATACATATCTGCTCTAATTGGCACATTACGTAGCTCTATGTATTTAATAAATAAAGCAGTGTTTAATGTGGGTTTATTCAATAGTGTCGGCGTCGCTATAAAAGCTTTGATGGAAAATATTTTTTTATTTTTTTTATTTTGTGGTTTAGAAAATATTTTGTAAGGTTTTTAGTTTGGATGGGGTATTTTTTGTAATATTCTATGTGTAGGCCTAATATTTAATTGGCTTTCCTATTTTACTCAGTTGTTAATTCAGTAATATATTAAAATAAAATTTGTTAGGTACCTGGGGGTAGGTGCATGGAATTAAGACTGAACTTATCTAGTCTGGATTCAAATCCCGACCATATATATTGAGGGTGACTTTTTTTGCCTAAAATGTTGGCTCACTCTCCCTCCACGCAAACACCAGTACAATTTCTCTAAATTCAACCTTTATCATCCCTACAGTTTTAGTGTAATTAATACATATATGTACATCACAAACGGATAGTGAACAAGACATTTAATCATATATTATATACACACGTATTGTACAGTTTAAATGAACGGGACATGGGCATCGAACCCCTGAACTATTTGAGTCAGAAGGAATCCTGTAAATAACAATCACGTATCACCTTATGATATACATGAATTTAAAAAAAAATTACGAAAATATTTGAAATAAATGACCAAGTTTTTTTTAATCTGATTAGTTTTTAATTAAGTTTAAAGAAAGGGAATACTATTTTGGGACTAGAATTAAAACATCTTTGATTTGAATAAATAATCATAAAAAAAAGATTATTCTAATAACTACTCGGGGCCCAATGACCTTTAATTTTCCCTTAATAAATTCTCCTTTGCAGTGTTTGCTATTCCATCCTTTATAAGAGCAAATGGTAGTGCATTTTTTTAATAGTAAAATTATCTGTTCATCCTGTTCACTTAGTTTATTTAGTTTGAGTCTGTAGTGACATATATTATCTACCAAACCTTCCAATAAAATATAAACTTTCATTAAGTCATATTTTAATCGTTCGCCCTTTTTTTTTTTAAAGGACATAACATTATATTTAATAGCCATTCATTTTTTTTTCACCACGTCGTACTTTCTGTTCAAGTTAAACGAATATATGATAATTACTCTAATAGGGTAGGGATGAGGAGGGAACCATTTTAGAGGTAATATACCAGCGTTTGGATGGAAGAATAATGGGAAACCATTTAGGAAAATTCCCCTTTAGTAGACCCGACCGGGTTATTCAAAACCCGATCTCCCCATCATTAGTAGGCCTGTCTTACATGAGAGTGACGCCTCAAACCGTTTGGTCACTGAACTAGACTAAATTTAATTTAAAAGCATTGAAATTCAAATTCGTATCAATTTCATGATTTATTTCTACACAAATTAAAATATTTGTATTTTTCCTCCCTCCTCCACAGACATAAAAAAACACCTTTTAGTTACTCAGAAACTTGTCAAAGTAATTTCTGTTTAACTCTGTCGTTGGATAAAAACTTTTGATTAGTTAGGATTCTAATTAAATCTAAAACAAGAGGTCAAACGAATACGAAAGCATAGACTCACAGTGTTCGCTTGGAAACGGTTTGTTTCAGACGCACTGGTGGGCCACTGGTTGGTGCACTCGTCCTAGATTCGAACCTTGGACCTTCCTAAGTGATTCATCCCATTAATAACACTAAGGGCCAGTTTCATAGTCAGAGTTAGTACGCCTCAAGTGCGGCGCTATACTAAATACAAGACGTCACCTACCTGAAATTGAATGGAATGGGCCAGTTTCATATGCGAAACTGGCCCATTCCATTTTGGTCTAGGTAGGTGTCGTCCTGTATTTAGTATCGACTCGCACTTTAGGCTCACTAAGTCTGACTATGAAACTGGCCCTAAGGCTTTATACCACCTGATGCCTGGGACGTGCTTGACGCCTTCTTAAGTCGACCATAGAACTATGGACTCATTTTTTTTTATTCCCAACTTTCATGAGTTTTTTAGTAAACGTCTATTTTAAAATAAAAGAGGGAAAAAGTATGTGCGGTGCGCCGTACCATTTATTTATTATTTTAATAAACTCTTCCTTTCAATAGTTTCTATAAAACTAAAAATTATTAAATAAAATATTTTTAAAATTATTAAGACATCTCATACAAAAAACAATTTAAGATCTACTTTTTTTTTTATTTGTTTACCGACTGAGTAGGATTTAGCACGGAAATATTTTTACCATCAAGCTTTTATGATTCTAAAATTCACGGAATTTAATACTTTTAAAGTTTTAAATAAACTTTTCTTAGAGAGATACATGGGTATAGTTATTATTATTTATTATTAATAAATAATTTTTGTAATTTTGTAATTTTGTAAGCTATATTCATTTTAATAAAAATCAAGTGAGCTAATTTCCCGGTAAGATATGTTACAAACCTAGTATTTCATAAAGACAAGTACTGATTACTATTGTAATTTTGCATTTAGAGAGTCGACCATTTAGAAGAAAAAAAATCATAAAATACCAGAAAAGAAAAGTTACCAATTTGAATTTGAAATAAAAATTGAATAACAACAAAGGAAATTCCTACATCCCTTTTTACATTTATCTCTAACGAGAACTTTGCACTGATTAGAGACCACAATAAAAACTCCAATAAAACAAGAAGGTACAGTCTGGTCGACATACGACGGTAGTTATAAAGTGAAGGCTATTCATTGGTAGGAATATAGTGAGTGCTATTTGATGGTATGTATAAAGTGAATAATATTCATTGGTAGGTATAAAGTGAGCGCTATTAGAAGGTAGGTATAGATTGAGTATTATTCGATGGTAGGTATAAGGTGAGTGCTATTCTGTGATATGTATAACGTGAGTATTATTCGATGGTAGATTTAAGTCAGGGATATTCGACGGTATGTATAGAGTGAGTGTTATTCGATGATGGGTATAGAGTGAATGTCATTAGATGGTAGGTATGAAGTAAGTGGTATTTGATGTTAGGTGTAGAGTGAATGCAATTAAATGGTAGGTATAAAGGGACAACCATTAGATGGTAGGTGTTGTGTGAGTGTCAAACTATGCTATAGTATGACTGCCGTACGATGGTAGTAACATTATGACGAGCACTCATTGACAGACTCAGTGAACCGGAGTCAACATTATGCCACCGCCCGTATGGATTGGGTTCTATAATTAAATCTTGAACTAATGGCAGCGTAAAACGGGTGACTGTGGTTCAATGATAGCTCGTAGTAACCAATAAATCCATTCGTCTATCACCGACTCTATCTAGAACTATTAGACTGTGATTTAAACTGCTTTAGGATCCGCGTGGTGGTTAGGCTGGAGAGCATGGTTGCCACATAGCGGGAGTTTGCGTGGTGGTTAGGCTAGAGAGCACGGCTGCCACATAGCAAGAGTTTGCATGTTACTACTATGCAAGCATGCTCAGGGACCGTCAAGAAATCTGGCAACGTGTATCGGTTGCTGTGACAACTACTCCTCACAGATTGGTCGAGTATGTGACGAGCCTCTACTCCCCCACTCCGGCTGCACAGAACCTCAATCCTAAAGCAGTTTAAAACGCAATATAGTGAAGAATGACCTTGAGCACGAGATGTATGTCAGTGACAGAGAATATACTCGCTTAACCAAATTACCTTGGTTCTATTCCCGTGTCCAGGTGCTATTTTTAAACTATCTATCCATTAAAAACGGGAAGAGCTTCCTATATGCCAACGTTTTAAACTGGTGTGCCGCGCGAGTTTGGAGGAAACTCATAAAGAAGCGAGAAAAAAAATTAGGGTGTATAATTGTTTGAAAAAAATACTATGGACATTATTTTCTAAAAACACGATTGATTAAATTTTGCTACTAAACTTTTAAAAACAATCTTATCTAACAAATTGTCAATCATAAAACCACTCCTTAAGAAATGGATTGTGTGCCTTGACATTTTTACTGTCTTGTTCATTGGTGTGAATTTAAAAAAGGTTGAGAATTATTGCTTTAGAAAGCGATTTTATAAGATTAGCATAACCGATTATCAATTATTAATTTTTAAATGAAAGTTTATACCCCTAAAATTTCAAATGTCGTAAATATATCCTAAGCAGATGATAATTTATTTTGACATAAATGTTTACATACCTACCTAATCATGATAACGGATAGGCAATAAACTAAACATGTAGCTCTAAAAACAACATATCCGTACTTAAACCATTCTCACTAACTTTCTCCACACTTTCCTATCCTAGGATACTCCCTTCGCTTCAATAACATCCATACACCGAATCATACATGCTCTTAATGTGTCTCATTTTCACACATTCGTCTACAACATTTAAACAGTTATTACATGGCCTAACTCTTCCTTTTGATCCACACACTCTACCTTTATACATTTGCTTCATACCTTGATACACACTCATCCTCTCAGAATGCCCAATTCAACATAAGCTCTATTCCCATTGACCTATTGTATTTCATTTCAAACCACACTCCTTCAGTGCTCATTTATTACTGACTCAGTTCATACGAGTTTTTCTACTCACATTTTTTAGATATCGCATTCCAACTGCATTCACCTTTCTCTTATGTTTCTCATGACAAGCCCACGCATCACATCTATAAAACAATATTGGTGTTAACACACTTTTATCTACTGCCATCTTTGCCTCTTTCGATAATTCATTCTTTTCAAAAGTCCACATACATTCAATTAATCTTTGAGATCAATTCACCCATCTGTCGATTTCACCATCCATCCTTCCATGAGATATTATAGAATCAAGGGTGAGATTGTATGGTCATGTAATGTGGATGTTGGAGTACATGAGATAGTAGAGGAAGCAAGGGTGAGATGGTATGGACATGTAATGAGGATGTTGAAGTACATGA